>JAMYXO010006735.1:0-5000 GCA_033310375.1 Conus canariensis | reverse complement strand
CAGGCCAAATGTGTTTTGCCCGGCTACTATTCAAGGAGGCACAAATAGACATGAAACCAGTTCCCCGATGCTTGCTGGTGGCGTTTCCTGGGCCTCATTTACTTGATCTCGGCACTGAAGCACAACACCCCTGGTTGGCCAGACTGCACAGAAAGTATCATTACCTACGGAACAGAGACAGACAGACAGACAGAGACAGAGAGACTGAGAAGGAGAGAGAGAAAAAGTTTCGGTCAATATTTAACAGTAAAGGCTCTGTGGCTCTGTGTGCCACATGGGTCAATCAACACCTGACAAAGAGAACGAGAAACAGACAAGACATTGATGTGAAGAGGGCAGACAAGACAAACATATGGTTACGGTCAGCTATTTGTGGTTCGATACCTCTCCTCTGCATGATTGAGCACGTGTATCAGTGCCACCAGGAGGAAGAAAAGTGGCTGATACCAAACCAAGCACAGAGAGAGACAGAGACAGAGAGAGAGAGAGAGTACTAATTAACACAGTACCTACTTTTATAGCGATTACCACTGCTTCATGCTAAGCGAGTTTTACCTGTACATGATTTCAGAGAGGTTCCAGCAATGCTTCCTGGTGCTACTATTGTTTTCCTTTCTGTAAATACAAGTATGTCAAAAAAAAAGGGGGGGGGGATTAAGAGTTAAGTCAGAACAGGCAGAGGGAGAGAGAGATGGAACAGAGGGCAGATAGAGAGCCAATACTGACTTTCGGGAGATCGATCATGTCCATTGCTATTGGGAGGAAGGCAGACTGAGTGGTACCGGGTAGGGGGAATATACAGGAGTGCAATCACAAGAGTGCCAATCATTTTGTGAATGAAAAGGGGGAGAAAGACAGAGAGAGGGAGAAAGAGAGATGGAAAAGGAGACAGAGAAGCCTGTACACGATTCAGGGAGGCTTTAATGTATATAACACAGGATCCACAATGCTTCCCGGTGCTTTTATACTGGCCCTTTTATTTCATCAGGGCACTGAAGCACAGTTTGTGTTGGCCGTGTCGCATGACATCGCTATTCCCCCAGGGCACTGGACACATACTGGTTTGAAATGTCACCTGATAATGGAGTAGGGAAACCCGGCACAACCACCCACCTCTGTGTGGGTAACTGAGCTATAATGTTCCGTTTTCTGTGGTGCAAGTGTTGTGAAGAGAGGGGAGGGTGGGAGATTAAGAGAGAGAGAAATACAGAACAGGCAGGAGGGAGAGAGAAGGAGTAGGGAGAAGATAGAGAGCCAGTTACAGACCTCGGTTGATTTTTCATAGAGATCAATTACATCTATCGCAAAGGGGAGGAAGGGAGACTGAGGGGGGAGGGGATATGCAGGAGCACTATCACAAAAGTGCAAATTCTTTTGTGAATGAAATGGGAGAGAAAGTCAGAGACACAGAGAAAGGAAGAAAGAGAGATAGAAAAGGAGAGAGGGGAGTGAGCAAAAGAAACAAAGAAAGAGAGACATAGAGAGAAGGGGGTGGAGGGACAGGGTCAGAGAGACAGAGATGGAGACACACAAATAGACAGAGATTGATGCACATACATACACACGCATTCACACACGCACACACACACACACACACACACACACACACACACACAGAGAAAGAGAGTATGTACTTGATATCAAAGGCTCTGTATCTCTATACATGCCACACGTGACAATCAACACCACATGGAAAGAATGAAAACAGACAAAACATAGATGTGGAACAAGAGCAGATGGGACAGGCCCAAGTTCATAGTCAGCTGTTCGTGGTTTGAAACTCCTCATCTCATGCATGAGCTAGTGTATCATATCAGTGACAGCAGGAGAGGGGAGAGCTATGGTCACACACACACACACCACACACACACACACACACACACACACACGCACGCACGCACGCATGCACGCACGCACGCACACACACACACACACACACACACACACACACACACACACACACACACACACACACAGTATTAATAAAGTAGTAGAAAGAAACTCGTGGAGAGCGTGGCAGCAGAGAGTCCTCAGAAGAGAAGCCCCCTTCAAGCAAGTGTTTCGGCCCTTATCTCCTGACACTCTAGGGGGGTTGGGCCACACCCGGTTCATGACTCCGGATGTCCCTCTGCTGCCCCTTTTTTTCCCATCTTGGGACGAGCCATGGCTGGCATTTCGAACCCATGACCCTCTGGACATGCTCATTTTTCCACTTAATGACTCGCGCTTTAACCATGAGCCACAGGGACACCTGATATTTGTAGGGAAATTAAGCCTTATGAAGTTCACTTTTGTTCCTCCTTGACCAGATCCAGCTTGAACACCTCTCTGCCGCTTCTGCCATTGCTTTCAGGGCTCTGGTTTTTTCCTTCCCTGCAACTGAGAGCTGTTTCATGAGGCTGTATGCAGACGTTCCTACAAACCCCTAGCTCCAATTTCTGCAGTGAGGACTTTGACCTGATAGCCTTCTCTCCTCAGGCTGTTTGCCAGATCAGCATACTTTTTCAGTCTTGTAGATTTGAGCTGCCTCCATTCTGTTCTCATATGGCACCGTGAGCTCGATCATGATCAGCTGCTTGGTTGACTTAGAGTGGACTACTATGTCTGGTCTCATGCCACTCTTGCTGATGATCTCTGGGTGACTCTTCCCATTCTGGGAGGTCTGCAGTGCACTCCCAGTCATCTGCCCCGTCCAGCAGACTCTGCCTGCATGTTTCGAGTGGCACTGTTGTTCTTGGCCATGATTTGCTGCCTCCTGCCGTGAAGAATGTTGCGGGTGCTTTTGGAGTCCTGATTTTCCTTTTGTGGTGTTGGTACTAGCCCAGACTACTTGTACAATTTCTTTGAGCACTTGGTTGTGCCTCCATGTGTACCTTCCTTGAGCCAGGGCTACTTTACATGAGCTTAGGACATGCTCCACTGTTTGTTTTTCATGGCAGAGGGGGCATGCAGGATCGTCTGTTTTCCCCACTTCACCAGGTTTGCATTTGAGGGCAGAAGGTCATATGCAGATCTGAGATGAAGCTGATCCTGAGAGGGGCCATGTGCCAAATGTCATTCCAAGTGAGACTTCTTTGGAGTGCATTCTCCCACGTTGTCCATTGCCCTTGCTGGCTCTGCTGGACTGCTTTTTGGAGTCTTTTTTGGTCTTCTTCTTTTCTCATCTCCTGAATCATCATGTCTCTTTTGGCTTTTCCTTTGGCCTTTGACCACCATTCAGTTTTGGTCACCCCCAGTCCCTGTCTGTTGGTCTGTGTGTGTCCTGTTATTTCTCTGATCTTGAGACTTTCTTTTGCAGAATCCATCGCCTCTTGAACTTTCCATTTTCTGCCTGTCTTCAGCTGGGGGTTAATTGCTTCTACACCTTGTCTCCTGAGTCCTCCAGCATGCTTTGAAGTCTGATCTTCCCTGCTTTGTATTCCTCCAGGATGGATTTTCAGGGGTAGTTTCAGCTTTGCTTGGCGACAGTACAGCGCTATGTCAGTCAGACAGGGTGGGACACCAAGCCATTTCCTTGTGAACTTGTTGATTTTGGCTTCCATTGCCTCCACTATGCTGGTGCAGATGTCGTATATCATCAGAGGCCATAGCAGCTTTGGTATCAGCATGAACTGCAGACACCAGACCTTGTATTTGCCAGGGAGCCCACACTGGTCAATGGTCTCCAAGCCTTCCTCCGCCATCTGCTTGGTTTCTTTTGCTCTTTGTGTGTCTTTCAGCGTATCATCATACCATCTTCCAAGGCTCTTGACTGGTTCTTCTGTGACTGTTGGAATGGCCTGGTTGGCAACACTGAAGACCACAGATCCGGCCACTTTTCCTTTCCTCAGTGAGAGGATCCGTGATTTTTTTTGGCTTGAACTTCATTCTGGATGAGGCAACTATGTCGTCCAGCCTCTCCAGCACATGACGTGTCTCGTCTTCTCTGGATGAAATCACTGTAGTGTCATCCATGAAGGCCTTGAGAGGAGGCATCTTGTATCCATCGCCAAGGTCTGTTTGTCTCGCGTTGTTTGTTGCTGCTTTCAAGATGAGTTCCATTGCCAGCACGAAC
The DNA here is from genome assembly GCA_033310375.1 of Conus canariensis. Classification (NCBI taxonomy): domain Eukaryota; kingdom Metazoa; phylum Mollusca; class Gastropoda; order Neogastropoda; family Conidae; genus Conus; species Conus canariensis. The sequence continues at coordinate 946 of JAMYXO010006735.1, read as the reverse complement.
AGTATTGGGGAAATTGCACAGCCCATTGCAATACCCACTTCCAAGTTGATCCAGTCTGTTGTGTACTCCTTGGTAGAGAACCGCATTGAGAAGCCATTGAAGTACTTCTTGAGCATGTCGCGGATGTTCTTTGGCACATGGTACATCTCAAGAGCCAACTGTATCATCTCATGGGGCACAGATCCATATGCGTTTGCCAGATCAAGCCACACTACGTCAGTATTAATAAACATAGTATCCATTCTATAAACATTACCACAGCCTCATACTAAACGACTTTTACCTGTACACGATTCAGGGAGGCACTAATGGATATGGACAAGGGCTCCCCAATGCTTGCTGGTGCTATTATTCTGGAAATTTGATCAGGGCACTGAAGCACAGTTCGTGTTGCCCATGTCACACACCATCACTATTCCCCCAGGGCACTGGACACACACTGGTTTGAAATGTCACCTGATAATGGAGTAGGGAAACCCAGCACAACCCCCCACCTCTGTGCGGGAACTGGAGCGGTAAATGATCCGTTTCTGTGGTGCAAATGTGTGAAGAGGGAGGGGGGGGGGATTAAGAGATAGACAGACAGGCAGAGTGATGAAAGAAGCGGCAAGGGGAAGATAGAGAGACGGAACAGACCTCAGTTGATTTTTGGTATTTATCAATTACATCCACTGCATAGGCGAGGAAGGGCTACAAGGTGTGTGTGTTCGGGGGGGGGGGGGGGAGGGAAGAGGGGGGGAGGGGGGAGGGGGGGGGGGGGATATACAAACGTCCTACCACAAAAGTGCGAATTATTTTTCGCATGAAAAGGAAAGAAAGACATGGACATGGGGAAAGGGGGACAGAGAGATAGAAAAGGAGATGAAGGGATAGAAAGAAATTTGAAGCAGAGAGAGAGGAGAGGGCAGGGGACAGACACAAACGAGAGAGAGAGAGGAGAGGCAGG
>JAMYXO010006734.1:0-13135 GCA_033310375.1 Conus canariensis | reverse complement strand
GTGTTGTCCGTCGAGACACGAAGACCATTAGTCATCCTGGGGTCGGGGGGGGTGAGTGCGTAGATGGGGTGGTCAGCCCGATCTGCCCCCGGAAAAGAAAAATCACAGACGGACAGGGGATGGCGGCAGCAGTTGGAGATGTTAAGCAAAAGGGCAGTTTGGTGAGGACAACCCAGAACCCAAACAGATACTGAAAAGAGAGCAGAGAGAAAAAACCAGATGATCCGAGACAGAATGCAGAAGAACCTCTGGCTTCTGAGTTGTCTTTTCCGGACGTCACGCAAAAATCCACATGGAGGTGGGCCATTGTTTTGTGCATTGTAGGTTGTTGTTTTAACTTTCTGAATGAATTATATTTTTACAACTCCATTTATGATTTGGGTTTGGCTTTGAAATAGGCCTTCTTATTTGTTGCGTATGTTTTGTGTGTCTTACGTGCGAAAAGTGCATGCAAATTCAGCCAGCTTTCACCCCGTGCACACGACTCTTCCCCCAAAACAACCAGAAGGCGCACTGCAATAACTTTTTTTCCCCCCCTTTCCTCCCCGGGGAATAATTTACTAAAAATAATCAATTTTCCCAAAATTTTTCAACTGGTTTGTCTTAAAGGAATTTTTTTCATTCCTCCCCCCCAGGGGAGGTAAAATCATTCCACAGATCCCTAGTTGGGACAAATTTCACCCCATTATACATAATATTCACAAATATATCTTTTTCCGGGTTTCTTTCACTGGAAAAATGATTATTTCAAAGAAAATCCAAAAGATGGGTTAAATATAGTAGTATCAACTGAGTTTTCCCGGGGAAAAATAAAAAAATCAGTTGGGTCAAATGCAAAAAAGCTTTCTTTTCTAAATGGTTTCATTTGCTGTCTTCTACAGTCGATTTTCCAAACCCTGGAGACGATTTGGTGCTGCCGAGCACTGTAGCCCCAAAATTTCGTGCGACTGCCTAACTGGTGCCCACAGCACTGGGAAGGGCCTGAAAACCACAAAATGAAGTCCGTGTAAGTAATCTATTTCAAAATCTAAAATAATCATAAATTCTTTTCCCTTTTTTTCCCTTTTCCTTAACTTCTCTCTTTCTTTCTCCCCATTGTCTATACCTCACCTGGTAATGGTGAGTCACAGGTGGAAAACTCGTTCTTCAAAAAACCTGTCCGGTCAGTGTCCCCAACCCATCTCCTTCCTATTCCTTATTTTTCCCTCCTGCGCTCTTTTTGAGTCCCACGTTCAGTGAGTAACTCGTCTAACTCTACGCATTACCAGCCCCATGGTTGCTGACCAATGGAAACTCCGTCCATTAAAACCAATGATCGTCCTACGTCTATAGCCACCAGCGACACCGACCACCCCGGTCAGGCATTCAAACTTTCTTTTCTTTTACCTGTCCTCTTCCCTACCTAGGGAAAAATGCTTTATAACAAATAAGGGCGTACGCAACGGAACGTCCACATGTCGCCATGTGAGGCTACATCACATGACACCCCCCATCCCGGGGGTAAAAAAAAAAACTTTCGCCAAGAAATTTTTTTTTTAATACACATACATATTAATTAATATACAACTTCAGCCATCAATCATCAATTTTTTATCATTCAAGATTTTTCCATCAATGCATAGAACTAACCTTTATGAACATCATAAAGATCCAAAATCAAAATTCCAAAATCTTAGTTTGAGAAAAAAAATACAATCCGTTTTGTTTAGTTTTTTAAAAACAAATTCATACTCCATCACCACAAAATCACGAGTTACATAAACACGAAGAACATATAAATACGGATTATTCCAAATGCAAAATGTAAATTTTTTTCTAGCCCATTGTCACATAATCATATGTCCCAACATCATCGCAAAATGAGAATTTCGTCATGACCTCCTTGATGAAAAAAAAATTTGGCAAGTGAAAAGTCTTTGTTCAAGCAAAAAATGTACAATATAACAGTCCCCACTCTAAAGTTAAAACATTTTTTTTCATTCTTCATAATAGACCGACGTGGAAAAAAAAACAAAAAAACAACACTTGTAAGACATCAAATGAAGTACTCTGCACATATTCACAAAATGGGCATCCTTACAAAGAGCCAGCTATGCCAAAAACATATGCACTTTTGGGGAAAGATCAGGCACAACTACTTATCAATTCAGAATGACAGCAGCCCTGCCAAAATGTCAATAAAGTCTTTCCCAATGAAAAAAAAACAGCGGGAATAAAAAATAATTTGTGCTCAATGAAAACAAACAGCAGTTACAGCAGGCACGAAGGATACTGTGCACTCACGCACGAGACAGAAAGTCTGCCATGACTTTTCTGATGCCAGGTAAGGGCTCAATGTCAAAACTTGAACTCCTGCAATGACAAAGCCCATCTCAACAGCTGCTATTTTTTGGTCTTGGACGACTGCAAAAACGTCAATGGCCTGTGGTCGGTTTGTAACCAAAAACCCTGTCTTCCAGTCGGGAAATTTCTGTCAATATTCCACAAGCCCCAAACAATGGCAAGACACTCCCTCTCAATTGTTGAATATTTGACTTGTGTGTTAGAGAAACTTTTTATTTGCATATTGGAAAGGGTGTGAAAAATTTCCATTCTTTTTCTGCAACAGTACAGCTCCCATGCCTTTGGGAGCGGGCATCAGTTCTTCAAAACAAAACCCTCTGAAAGGGAGGGCAAAAGCAACACGGGAAAATAAATTTGGGAGGATGTTTTGAAAAACATTCCAGCGCTTTCTGGCACTCATCTGACCAGACATACTTTTGTTTTTTGTTCCTTTTGTTAAGTCACTCAAAGGGGCTGTCAAGGAAACGCAAAGTGCGGTAATTATCTTCTGTAATAGGACAACAATCCAAAAGAGTGATCTTATCTGTTTCTTTTGTACTGGGGCTCTTCAAGGCCAAGATCTTTTCTAAATTTCTTTTCCTCTGGTGTCATTTTCCCAACAGAAATGACATGACCCAAAAACTCAAGAGTCTGGAATCCAGCACGAATTTTGGACGGTCTAGCCGTCAGACCAAAATTCCGGAGTTTACAAAAAACAGCTCTCAAGTTTTTCCTCCAGATCATTCCATGACTTTGCACAAGCAAAATGTCATCAAAAAAGTTACTGCTCCACACTCATGAAGTTTTAGTGGCGCGCATCATTCTGGCAAAAGAAGCTGGGGCGTTTTTTTAAACCAAATGGCATCTTCGTCCATTGAAACAGTCCAAAAGGTGTCTGAAAAGCCGTTTTTTTCCTTGTCTGCTTCAGCCATCCCGGGGTTTGCCAATATCCTTAGTCAAATCTATTTTGACAAAATATTTTCCTTCTGAGAGTTGACAAAGAAGTTCCTCAATGTCTGGGATAGGTTCTGCATCAAACACAGTGATTTTGTTTTAACTTCCTGTAATCGATGCAAAACCGCACCGAGCCATCAGGTTTGTCCACCAAAACAACTGGTGAACTGTATTGGGGACGAGGACGGTTCAATAACTTTCAACCTGAGCATGACTTGAATCTCTTTCGACAACCTTTTTTTTCGCAAATGGGAGGGGGTATTTGGGTTTTACTCGGACTGGGTTTCCGTACTCAAGTGAATAGTTTTGGGGTTCAATTGCTGTCACTGTCCCTGGGGTATCAGTCAGAACATCCTTTAAAGTCCTTTTAAAATACCTTCCAATTGTTCTTTCTGAATCAAAGACAAATCATCACACACCAATGACATCATGATAAGTTTCCCCCTTGACAGAAAAAAGTGGGCAGAGGTAAAAGTATCATCTATATGGTAGACGTTAACAATCCCACATTTGTTGTTTGTAAAAGTTTTTTGCTCTGTCTCTGTATGTAACATCAGGTACAAAATCAGAATCAATGATTTCTGTAACAGCCAATCTGTTTTTAGACACTGGACACATCCATTCAATTGACTCATTAAGGCAACATTTGTACGTTCACATACTTTTTTAGCAGTTTACATGGAACACCTTTTCAGTATTTGCCATTTTCACTTTGTAGTTTACTCCAGAAAGTTTTTCAATGACATCAAAGGGACCTTTCCACATGACACGGAGTTTGTTTGTGCTCGTCTGTCAACAGGACAAGTACCTTGTCACCTACACTGAATGAACGTCCCCTTTGCTTTCCTGTCAGCAAAGTCCTTATAACAAATCAGTTTTCCTGTCAGCTGACTTTTGGGCAAGTTCACATGCGTCTTTTATTCGGTTTATGTAGGTCATAGACGTATTGGTAACGTTCTTGTCTTCGGTAGTCTGTCTTGTTCGTCCCACTGTGTGACTAACAGATCAAAGGACCCCGGGTAAATGTCCAAAAAAAAGCAGTTCAAAAGGCGAAAACCCCAAAGTTTCTTTTCGGCAGTTCCCTGTATGCAAAGAGCAATTGCAGGTATAAAACGATCCCATTCTTGAGGCTCCTGCCTTGTGACTTTTCTCAACATGGACTTTAATGTTCCATTAAATCTTTCAACCATTCCATTGGACGGGGGGATGGGTTATTGCGTGGTTGAAACGAAGAGATCGACAGCAGTCTGTATTATTTCCTTCATGAGGTCTGAAATGAAACTGTGTCCCGCAATTGACAGAATTTCCTCGGGAAGTCCTACTCTGGAAAAAATAGACAGCAGTGCCTCAGCGACAGATACAGTATCGATTTTCTTCGGGGGAATTGCTTCGGGAAATCTTGTCGCCGTGTCGACCAAAGTGAGGATATACCGATTTTCCCGAGGAAGATGGTGGAAAGGGCCGACAAGGTCAATGGCCCCCTTCTGAAAGGGAACCGAAATTAGGGGCATTTTGTGCAATGGTGCACATGGGACGCGACCTTTTTGAGTAGTTTTTTGGCAAATGTACAAGAGCGACAATAACTGTGTGACTTCTCTTGTGACCCCTGGCCAAAAAAAATGAATCCAGAACTCTTTTTAAAACGTTCGCTTGATACCACAATGACCTGCAAATTTAATGCATCATGGGCCGTATGTAATACCGTTTCCCTCAGGGGTTTTGGGGAACCACAATCTGTTTGTTGTCTTGTCCAGGTAACATGCCTGTAGAGGATGTCAGAGTCCCAGTATGTACGTCGGCTTGTCCGTTGGTTTGTCAGAGACACTCTGCTTTGCAGTAGACAGTACAGTCGTCAATGTCTCGTCGATTCTCTGCATGGTCCTTCAAAACACCCTGGCGTAACTTTTAGTTCATCCAGTTTTGAACCTTTGGGAGTGGTTTTGTTGTTTTCCCTGCTCTACGACTTTTGATCTTGTATGATGAGACAAGGAACGAAAGATCCTCCGGCACCACCATGTACTTGTCGAAACACCTGGTAGATTTCCCAAAATCAAATCGAAAAACTGGATTCTCAATAACCAGGCGGTAAGTGACCCCGAGTAGTATGGTGTATCAACGGAAATTTTTGCAAGTGGAAAAGTTTCAATTTTTCCACCAAACAAATCTGCATTCTGAACACTGTCAAGATATTGGTCTGGTAGAACAAAACATTTCCTTACAACCAGCTGTGGTGCAACCTGTATCTGGGCAAAAACAAAACCCTTTGGGTAAACCATTAATGGCACAATCCTCCAAAAGAAGACCATCAATGGACTGATCTGGTGCCAAAAACAAGACCTTCTTCACATGTAGTGGAAACAAATCCGTCTTGCCCCCATTCCTTTGAAAGGACAGTCCCGTTTAAAAATGGAATTTGCACTCACAAAAGTGGCAACGCATGGTTTGGTTGGCGGACAAGTGGTTACCAAATTAGTCTGTGAACCCTTCGACCTTCCCCACGAACTGGACCAAGGGGTCTTCGCGGTTGTTGTTCACACGCCCTGGGAAAGGAAAAAGTCTTTTCCGGTGGTGAGTATTCGTACTGGGGAAAAATCGCCAGAACGACATGGCCTTGACCACGGAAAGGTCGTTGTCTGTTGCCAAAAGACGTGTAAGAGTGCGGACCTTGGAATGAAGCGCGATTTCCTCTTCTAAAGTTTCCTTGTCCAGAATGTATCTGAAATGCCGCGTGAGCCCTCGAAAAGAGACGAATGTTCCTTGCGGGCAACCCTTTATCCGGATGAGCAATACAGTACTGATCCGCCATCTGACACATTTCGTCAACGCTATCGAACTGTCTTTCTTTAAAAAAGTGGCCAAATCTTTACTGACGCTTTGAAAAAGTTGCTCTCGAAGTAGCAAATCTCGCAGTGATTCAAAAGTTTTATTTGTCTTTGTTTAGCTCTATCCATCTGTCTAAACAATGACTCATTCTTATCAAAAAGACGGAAATGATTCTCCCTTGTCAGGACGAATGGATCGGAAACGCTCACGAAAACGGTCAGCTGAACACTGAAACTTTTTTAAAGAGTTCTTCTTTTAAACTGACCCCAAGTAACCCTTCCTTTGCCGCAAGTGTGTGGTATAGTGCCAAAGCACTTCCCTTAAACAGCGACGCGATAAACAACGTCCATTTCTCCTTCGGCCAACCACAAGAAGTAGCGTGGTTCTCAAAACCGAAAAAGAAAACTGTCAATATCGTCGGTTTTTTTCTTCGAACGGGGGCAACTTCGGAATGTATGTTGACTTCGGATGAAATGTACTCGCGGAACCGCCCGATGGAGGTGGTGGAGGCTCTCTCGATGCCTGTTAATCTTTTAATTTTCTGCATCAGTCCTCTAATTCAAGTTGTCTCAGTTTAAACTGCCGTTCCTTATCCTTTCCTCTAACTCAATCTTTTTTTATTTTCTTCCATCTCTTTCTGTAGTTTTTTCTCTTCAAGCTCTAATCTTTTTAGTTTTTCTTGTCGTTCTTTATCTTTTTCTTGTCGTTCTTTATCTTTTTCTTGTCGTTCTTTATCCTTTTCTTGTCGTCTTTTATCTTTTTCTTCTAGTTGTCTCTGTTTTTCCTGTCTCTCTACCCTTCTGTCTGCCCATCCCAGACTTGGTTGGACTTTAGTTTGCCAATTTATCACCTTCAAAGCCTAAACGCCCCGGCCTGTCGTACATATTCATCAAAAATGTTCCAAACATGAATAGTTACCACAAAGAAACAAGAAACAAAGATAAATATGATTAAAATAAGGCGATATGTGATGTTATATCCCTTTCCAAACAAAAAACAAAAAAAAAACACTTTGTTACAGTATGTAAAAATAAAGAATTTAAAAGCCGGTATAAACAGAAAAAATAATAAAGGCTTACAAAGAAAAGCACTAATAAGAATTGACAATGTGGTCTTTCCAAAAAAGATTTTCACCAATATCTTTCCGAAAGGGAACAAAACGGCTAAGAAAATGAAATGCAAAAACTAATAACTCTTTTTTTTCCAGTGAAAAGAAAACAGACCAAATATAAAGTTTTTTTCCCGGAAATAAATTCTTTTATAATGTTTATGTTCTTAACTGTTCTTACTGTTTCTTGTTACTTTCCCTTTCTTAGTTTCTTGGTAAAACAATAGATGAGTTCACAAAACAAATGAATCGCCTTAAACAATAAGTGAATACAAAAAATTTCAAAACAAAATGAATTAACGAACAATTAAAAAAGAGGGGAGAAAACGTACACTAACGGAAATCTACCTAAAAAAATGACAATGATGAAAAGAAGCTAGATAGGGGCCTATTGAAGAGAAGGTTTGGGGATTTTTTTTTAAAGGGGGTGAAAAGGAAATGAAAGAATAGACAGGTCCGGTATAGAAAGAGGAAATTAGAAAAGCGAAAGAGGCCCTCAGACAGCACCCTAATGGCAACTGTCTCCCGTAAAGCTGGAGACGGGGAAGTATTCAAGTAATAATACACACAATATACTAACAACACAAAGCAATAAAAAAATTAATCTAATAAATAAACAATCAGAAAAAAAACACACACACACCACAAAAAAAAACCCAAAAGATAATCAAGAAAACAAATTTTTATTAGGACTGAGCGGTAAAACCAATCCCCCCACCTACCTAGTTGAGTGACGGAGGTGAAGTCGATCCCACACTTCCCGAGGGTAAGGGGAAAAATCCAAATGAAAAGAGAGGAAAGATAAAGAATTAAAACAGTAATAAGAGAGGGAGGGACTAGTGACTCCCCAACGCCATGCCCCCCTGCTAAACAAGAGCAGGAAGAGGTTGGGGCTATCAGTTCCTGGGGAAGGGGACAAAAAAAAATCTAAGCTAGGGGAAGGACAACGACTCCTCAACGCCCTGCCCCCCTTGCTGCCAGGGACGAGCAAGAGGAGGTTGAGGCTATCGGTCCTGAAAGGGGGGAAAAGGGTCAAAAGGAAATCTAAAAAAAAAAAAACAACCCTAACAGAGCAGAGCAATCAAAAGAAATCAACATTCGAACACACACATACAGAAACAAATGAAAATAAAGACTACAAACAATAAAGACAACAATCAATAATACACTTTCCTCCCTTAATTTTCCTTGGAGGGAGAATCTTTTTTTTTTTTTATCTTTAGAGGGGTATAAAGAGCAATCTTTTTTTTCCAGGAGGGGTACAAACAGAAATCTTTTTTTTTTCCGTGGAGGGGGTACAAAAAAAAAAAACTTTGTCCTATGTTCTAAGTCCTAGTCGGGGTCACCACTGTCATACTGTGCATAAGTGCATGCACACACTCAGCTCAGCATTCACTCCGTGCACACGCACTCTCTCCAATACAACCAGAAGGCGCACTGCAATAAACTCTTTTCTCCCCCTCCTCTCCGGGGAATATTTACTAAACAATAATTTAATTTTCCATCATATTCACTGGTTTGTCTTTAAGGATTATTTTTCATTCCTCCTCTCCAGTGGGGTACAATCATTCCACAGATCCACTAGTTGGGACCAAAATTTCACCTCATTATACATAATACTTCACAATATTCTTTTAACCGGTTTCTCCTCCTCACTGGAGAAACAATGTATATATTTTCAAAGAAAAAAACAAAAGATGGCTTAAAATATAGTAGTTATCAACTGAGTTCATCAGGGGAACAATAAAAAAAATCAGTATGGGTCAACATGACAAATGCTTCTTTTTCTCACAACTGGTGCAGTCGCTGTCTTCTACAGCTCGATTCTCCAACCCTGGGACGATTAGGTGCTGCCGCAGCACTGTAGCCCAAATATTCGTGCGACTGGGCCCAACTGGTGCTTTGCCACAGCACTGGGAAGGGCTGAAACCGAATGAAGTCCGTGTAAGTAATCTATTTCCCAAAAACGAATAATCATAAATTCTTTTCCCTTTTTCCCTTTTCTTAACTTCTCTCTTTCTTCTCTCCCCATCTGTCCCATACCTCACCCCGGTAATGGTGAGTCACAGGTGGAAACTCGTTCTTCAAAACAACCTGTCCGGTCAGGTGTCCCAAGCCATCTCCTTCCTATTCCTTATTTTTCCTCCTGCGCTCTTTTGAGTACACGTTCAGTGAGTACTCGTCTAACTCTACGCCCTTACCAGCCCATTTGGGTTTCTGACCAATGGACAAACGTCCGTCCATTCAACCCAATGATCGTCCCACGTCTATAAACCCCAGCGACAACCGACCACACCGGTCAGGCCATTCAAACTTTCTTTTTTTTTACCTGTCCTCTTCCCTACCTAGGGAAAATGCTTTATAACAAATAAGGGCTACGCAACGGAAACCGGGCACATGTCGCCATGTGGGGGCTACATCACATGACAATGTGTATCGTACAGATTTGTATGGCATAAAAAATTTTGACACATTTTAATCCGTTGTTTAGTGAACGCAGACTTCCCACAATTTGGGGAATCTGTTCCGTTTTTTTTTCCGCTTGACTTTCGTCCTTTTCATAGTTCTTACTATTATTTATATTTTTTATGTTTTTTTTTTTTCCTTCCTTTCTTTTTCCTTTATTTGTTCTCTTTTTAGTGGGGTTCTGAAACAGTCTCTGTATGGTAGATTACAGGACAGCGATTTACAGGAGAGGGGAAAAGCCTTGATGTGACACACTAACGATGAGTAATTCATTGCTGCTACCGTTCTATACGTCAGATGCAGCTGACATCAAAAGTCATTTCTAACGTCACGTGGGGTTGATGAACAGACCCTTACTGCTGACGTTCGTCACGTCAGATGCACCCTGACAACCAACGTCACTTTAACGTCACGTCCAGATGATGAACATGTCCTCACTGCTGGCGTTCTATACGTCAGATGCAGCTGAAAAACCAATGTCACTTTATACGTCACGAATGAACTATAAACATGTCCTTACAGCCGGCGTTTTTTACGTGAGATGCAGCGGGACAACTACATATATGGACTTTTGCTCAGATTAATCACTCTCACAAAACTCATATTCTTTCGCAAAACTGAGGCAGACTGTTACTTATCGACTAGTCTAACACACACACACACACACACACACACACACACACACACACAAATAGATTTTCTGCACTAAATGATACCAGACCAGTCCTTTTTTCTCAGTTTATTCACACACTGGAATTCTATAATCCAAACCAAAGTGTACAGTCAAACCAAAGATGTACATATCTACAAATGACAGAAACCAAAGAAAACAGTCAATACCTGTGTACAGCACTAAAATCAGTCAGCCAGAAATAAACATGCAAACTGGCAAATATCTCTCCCAAAGGGGAAAAGAGCGGGGGGGGGGGGGGGGGGGGGGGGGGGGGGGGGGGAGAGGGGAGGAGTATGTATACATGTGTCTGATCCCCTTGATAAAGGTAACGAAGAAATAAGAGGGCAAATAACTCCGTTCTCCCTCAAACCTTTCCTCACCACACTCTCACATAATACTGACACAGAAACCTGAATTCGGGCCCCCTGCAATAAGCCCAGGGGCGGATCAGTGGGCCCAGGAGAAGGAGGGAGGTGAGGGGAGAGGGGAGAAGGGGGCGGTGAGGCTGGGGGACTGGGAGAAGGGAGGAGGGGGAAAGGAGCATGGGGGAGGGGGAAAGGAGGAGGATATTCTCTTTTACCAAATGAAGGACAATCAGAAAGTGTTGAAATGGAGAAGGGAGGATAGGGTGGAGGGGGATGACAACCTTGTGCGCCAGAAGCTTGAAGTCAATGTAAATAACGGGTGGGGGAAGGGTTTGGGTGGGTGGGGATGGGATGGGGAGTGGGGTTTGGGGAGAGGGCAGAAATGTCCCTTGATCGAGTAAAGAACATTTTGCCAAATGCTGGGGGAGGGAAGGGGAGGAAGAGGGATGCTGTGCATCATTTGTATATTATTTTCATCTGCTCATGATATGCTTTTCATCTTTTTTTCTCCTCTCTGGAATGTGGTCTTTGATTTTACTTTATATCTAAAAATAGGGCTGAGACCCTTATAGAATGCTGGGATCCCCACCCCTCCCCCCTGGGCCGCACCTTTACACCTTCCAAGTAAATGAGGCTACAGTGATCCTGACACACCACATTCCCCTCACTGTGAGTCTGCCCACCATTAAGGTCTGTGTTTCTGATGACAACACACCACATCACATTCCCCACAGTGACAGGCTGCCACCAAAATTAACGTTTATTTTGCTGATGACACACACCACATCACATTCCCCACAGTGACAGGTGTCCACCACATTAACATCTGTGGCTGATGACATCACACACCTACCACATGCTATCAATGACAATTTCACAGACAGGCATACAAACAAGTGTGCATGCAAACACACATACAAACAGTATACACAGACAAATTGAAAACATGAATATACATTACTGGTGACATATATCATTTCTTCCTCTTCCCAGGGTGGTCCCCTCATCTTCCCAGAAAAGGGCAAAGACACTTAGATGAGTAGATCACCAAAAAACTTCTAAATTAATCAAGTTAAATAAAAAAACTACTTCATGCACACAGCCCCAGCATGAAAATGGGGTGGATATCATGGAACAAAACAAACCATTCAAAAAAATACCCAAAAATGTATAAAGTATTCAAAAACATACAAAATATTAAAAAAGTTAAAAAATTTAAACAAGAAAGAAAAACCTCACAAAAGTAAAACATTTCCTTTTTTTTAATCGCTGCATAAAACCAAACACAACTGAATGACACAGCTCAATTATGACCGTTATCACGCCAAATAAAATTTTTTCCCTTTAAAAAAGTAAATTGAAAGATAAAACTTTTGAGGTAAACAATTCATTAGGGAACAAAATGTGTGAGCATATACGTCATATATGTGCATGCTGATATGAGTTTGCAGGTGTATGTGTGTCTTTTGCATGTGTACCACTATAGATAACTGCTTTTGTGCACATTACTTTTGAGCATAGAGGAAGAGAGTGACTTACTTCATTAATCTCAAAAGATTTTCCCGGATTTTATAAGTAGCCTAAACCGTCCACCTCTGAGACACTGGCAGGAGGAAAGGGGGGTGGGGGGAAACGGAGGTGGGGGGGGGGGGGGGGGTGGAAATGAAAAATTGTTTAAAAAAACTTCTAAATATTTAAAAAAAAAAAAAAAGCAAGATTCCAAATCATTAAAATTTTTTAAAACTTTGAAACCCTTTAAGAAAAAAAAACAAAATAAAAGTACCCTACCCCCTAAATTTCAACTTTTTTTAATGAAAGAAAACAAAAATAACCCCCCACCCCCCCCCCCCCCCCCCCCCCCCCCCCCCCCCCCCCCCCCCCCCCCCCCCCCCCCCCCCCCCCCCCCCCCCCCCCCCCCCCCCCCCCCCCCCCCCCCCCCCCCCCCCCCCCCCCCCCCCCCCCCCCCCCAAACCCCCCCCACCAAAAACCCCCCCCCCCCCCCCCCCCCCCCCCACCCCCCCCCCCCCCCCCCCCCCCCCCCCCCCCCCATTTTTCACCTTGACATCAAACTTCCCCCTTCTCCACCAGTTGTCCCTTCCTCTGACAAAGCTTTTTTTTTTGCCCCCCTTTCCTTTTCTTGGGGGGTCCCATTACAAATAAACCACACAACACACAAAACACACACACACACACAAAAAACACAAACACACACAAAACCCCCACACACAGGGGACACCATCAAACACCCCAAAAACCCTGGGGAAAACAAAGAGACACCCTATACACAAAAAACAAAAACCCCCAGGGACAAAAAACCAAACACCCCAAAAACACATGCCAGCCTTAAGTCAAAAGTTGAGTGAAGCTTTTTGAGTATAAAGCTCTGAACAATAGTCTACGTTTTCAGAGACCTTTTTTTTTTCC
>JAMYXO010006733.1:0-2500 GCA_033310375.1 Conus canariensis | reverse complement strand
GAGAGAGAGAGAGAGAGAGTGAGAGAGAATACAGAAACAGAGAAACAACCAACATTGTTTTTTTTTTTTTTATCAACATTGCTTGTACCCACATTTTTTTCTTTTTAGTCTACATTGCTCGTACCCACAATTTTTTTTGGGTCAACATCGCTTGTACCCACAATTTTTTTTTTTTTTTAAGTCAACATTGCTTGTACCCACAATTTTCTGATTCATCAACATTGCTGGTGCCCACAATTCTTCTTTTTTCTTTTAAATTAATCAACATGGCATATGTACCCACATCCAAACCAAACCAACCCAACACAACAGACCAGACAAAAGAAAGAACCAACGCGACTGCACAGCAACACCAAAGAAGTGGACAGGACTGGGGAACCAACTCCCACTCCCACTGTTCTTTACACGCCCCTGCCGGCCTTGGAGTGGCCAGCAGCCAGCCCCGCGGCTCAAGCCCCTCCACCACCAACATGCTGTCATCAGCACATGGTCAAATCCCAGTCTGCTTTACTATCGGGCCCGCCGTCAGCCTTGATGCTGATGATGACCGAAACAAGTACTGATCAGGGCGGGGAGGGATTGGCATCACGTCATCAAGGAGGTGGGTGGGGTAGGGGTGGGGATAACGAATACTTCCCTCTTCCTCCATGCAGCCCCCAATCTTCCTTCCCCGCTCCCCACTACCCCCCGTCACCGCCCTCCTTCCCCCCATCCATTGTCTTTGTTTCCGCGGGTTTGACCTGTTCCCTTCTCTAGCCATCTTTCCTTTCTCTGCAGCAACCTCAGTCAACTGGCAGTCAGTCTGTGTTCGCTTCCCTTCCACTGACACCTCCACCCACACACACACACGTGTACACACACACACACACACACACACACACACACACACACACACGTACACACATACACGTACACACACACAAACACACCCACGTACGCACGCACACATACGTACGCACGCACGCGTAAACACACACATATAAGCGGGCACACACGCGCGCGCGCGCACACACACACACACACACACACACACACACACACACACACAAGCGCGTGGGCGCGCGTGCGCACACACACACACCACACGCACACAACACATGCGCGCGCGGGCGCGCGCGCACGCATGACACACAGACACACACGCACACACACACACGCACGCACACACATTGATTGTAAATGGTTGTTAATTGTTTCATTGTTTCCATTACATTATATATTACATTGTATATTTCTGATTTCTACAAATGCATTGCTTCGCGTTTCTCTTTTTTATTTTTCATTATTGTAATTGATGTTATGCTTTTTTGTGAGGGCAGGATGAAAAAAAAGCTGTAAAGCTTATTCTTTAACCCTCAATAAAGATAATTTTGACTTGACTTCACACACACACACGCACACGCACACACACCACACACACACACACACACACACACTGGCATATACCCCTACTGACCTCTACCCGTGACTCAGACGAGGGCGAGTTTCAGTTCACAAAAGAGAGGCACTACCCCATTCCCCTCCTCCCCCATCCCACCTCCCATTCCTACACCCCCACCCCTCCCCGCCTCCACCCCTATGTCCTCGTCTTCAACCTCTTTCTCTCCTACTCTCTACTCCTCCCACCCCTTCCTCCCCATCGCCCCCCAAAACTTGTCGTGAGTGGAGCCTGGAGCAATTGTCACGCGCACAATGACTCCTCTGTCCTCCGTCGTCTTCTTTCGCTCTTTTTCTTTTTCTTTTTTTTCTTTTTTTTGCCTTGTTTTCCCTCTGCCGTGGAGGAGGAGGTTGTTTTCACCCGTGTCTGTCGGTTTCCTGCTTTGTTTATCTGTCTGTTCGTAAAATATCACACAAATACACAGACACGTAGACACACACACACACACACGCACCACACACACACACATGCATACACACACGCGCGCGCGCGCGCGCTCACACACACACACACACACACACACACACACACACACACACACACACACACACACACGCAGCCGTTTTCACAACATTTGGTGAGTAAGATGGGATGTGAAACAAGGACGTTCCCGTTGGTCCATAACGTTTGAAGAAGGCATCTTCTTTTCTTTTCTTTTCTTTTTTTCTTTGGTCGAAAATTCACTTCTCTTCTGTACAATACATAAAACCTGCTGTTTCTTTACACCTTGCTTTGTACGGTTCTTTTACATGTTTGCCACGGGCGAAGCTATTAACTTTTTGATACGGTTCCGGATGAAAAAAAAAAACTACAAAAAACAACAACAAAAAAAAACGGCGGATCAAGGAATGGTTTGGAACGCATGCGATGGAATCTGCGTCCAGGATCTGATCCACGTCATGAGGACGACCGTGCCAGAGGTCCGTGGTCTTCCTGACGTCCTCTTACTTTTTACTGGCGAATTTTCTTCATATCCGATGATCAGGTGACGCCAAACCATTCCCACACAGGTGGAAAAGGGGGCAGAGACCCCTTGGGAAGAGGAGGAGGAGGAAGAGGAGG
>JAMYXO010000672.1:0-40067 GCA_033310375.1 Conus canariensis | reverse complement strand
CGCAGTTTGAGATTTTTTCATAGTTGTTACAATTGGCTCAAATAAAATTTTAAGAAGGGAAATTAGTATAAAACGTTATCCACGCTGAAAAACTGGGGAATAACAGCAAGTTCTATTGAAAACTTTAATTTGCCCATGAAAAAAAAATTTAAAATTTATGTGGAAGCTTTTGGACACACTAACTGGTTGGAAAACGGAAAAATGTCTTTTTCCTTTTTTTTCAAACGCAAATTAAGGGGTTTGTCATGCACAGGGAAAAATCGTGGAGAAAAAGAAATGGCACAGTATCAATGTTGCCACGGATCCTGGCAGTTGAAGGTATGCAAAAGGACGGCAACAGTGGTACCCCACCCCCCCCAGCACGTTCCCTTTCCCTTCTTGGCCGGGGGGGAAACACCCCAGAAATGAACCGGGGGGAAGAGGGACAGGGGACAGGGGGGGGTCAACGGGGGGGGTTTGTCGAGGGTTGCACCAGTGTCAGACAGAATCTTTTCAAGGGTTGTGGTGACATTTTCCCTCGGAGGGTCAGTCTGAAATCCCGGGATGCCCATAAAACCAGTTCTGTGCATATCAGTGAAATTTTTGGTGAGAGGCTTAGCGATGTTAAACCGTTTTCCCCCAAAACAAAGACGAGGTAGGGTACGCCGGGGACAATTTCTAAAAATATTTTGCTTAGTACTTTATGTTTGTCAAGTTCCTGTACAGCAACCGTGGCAGCAAAGCATAAAGTGTTTATGATTAATGGTTGAGAAAAATGCTCCAAAGAAGCAGTGTATCGGAGATTAGAAGGAAATCGTCAAAGCATTTAACTAACGAGTTTTGTCTTTGTAAAGGTAGGGGGAGCAGTTTAAGAGATTTTAGCGGAATCGTCAAAAGGGAATGTTAAAGTATGTGGTTCCCCGACCCTAGAGTTCTTTCCATTTCCCAGAAGCGACGAAAAGCTCCCAGCCACACGTAATCAAAAACCGTCGGAAACTCTAGAGCCAAGGGGCCGCAAGAAATACAAAAAAAGCAAGGTGGTCTCTCTCCTCTCTCTCCTCTTTCTCTCCTCTTTTCTTCCCCCCCCTTTTTCCCCCCTGTTGGGCCCCCCGTCCCTCCTTTCCCCTTTCCCCCTTCTTCTCTTTTCCTCCTTCCCTTTTTTTTCCCCCAAACCCCCTTTTCACCCCTTTTTCCCCAAAATTTTTCTCTCCCCTTCCCCCCCTCCTTTTTCCCCTCACTCCTTTCTTCCGACATCTCTCTCCCATTTTTTCCCCCTTTTTCTATTTAAATTTTTAAAATCCCCCCCCCCTCCCTCCCGCCTTTTAAAACCCCCCTTTTCCCTTTTTCCCTTTTCCCCCTCTCTCCCCCCCCCTTTCTTTTCCCCTTTTTTCAGTTTGCAACATGCAAAAAACCTTAGTGTGTGAAAATTTTTAAACACGCCCCCCCCCCCCCTTTCCCCCCCCGATTTCGCCTCGTACCTTGGTCCCAAATGCAGGGAAAAATTTGTTAAAATTTTTCCAAAAATTTTTCATTTCCGAAACCCCCGACTTTAAAAGCCCGGTTTTTTTTTCTTTGGAAATTCAAGCACCCCTTTTTCCTTTTATTTGTGGCGTTGGGGGGGGAAAAAGGTGGCGCCCCTTTGAATCAAAACTCGTGTAAACTTGGGGCCTCACACCCCGCCTCTCCAAAAAAAGGGCCCCTTTTCCCGGTTGGCTTTAAAACCCGTTTTTTTAAACCCCCCCTCCATAAATAAAGCCGGGGTTTTGGGCCCCCCCGGGACTGCGTGGTACCGCTTAGATTTTTATGTATTTTGTTTGTTTTTCTTAGGGTTTTAAAATTACCATTTATTTAAAAATTTTTTAAAGTGTCTCTCTTTTTATTTGTGTTGTGTCTGTTTTTTTTAAACCCCTTTATCCATCCATTTCCCCTTTTCCCCCCAGGACTTCATCTTTTGCGAAAAAATTTTGTTTACGTTCCCCCAAAGTTTTTTAAAAAGCCGAGAATGTTTTTTCGGTTAGTCACGGGTTGATGCATCTCTCTGTCAGGAATGGGGAATGAGCTTGCCAACCTCCTGATTTTAAGGGGGGAATCTAAGATGGCACGGCACGAAGTAATTGCGGGAAGGCCATCAAGAAGACTTATCGCGCTTGACTTTTAATCCCCAAATGGCCGAGGGGCCTTTACGCTCCATTTGCTTTGTGGTGCAAAAATTATTGTTAAAAGATATGAACGGGGATTCTTTCATCCAGGTTTTTTTAAAGGGGGAAAGAGAGTCACGGGGAAGTCTTTGGGGAAAAAAGGAAGCGTTGTAATATTTGGGTGCTGATGTTTTCTGCGTTTCTCTCTCTCCTTTCTCTCTCTCTCTTCCTCTCTTTTTCTCTCTCTTCCCTTCTTCCATCTTTTTAAAGTTCTCCCTTCTCCCCTTCCTTTGGAATATGTGTTCGTATTTGTTTTGGTGTGTGTGTCCCCGTGGTGGTGGTGGGTTTTTGTGTGTGTGGGGGGTTTTTTTTGGGTGTGTGTTTTGTGGGGCTGTTGGGGGTGTGTTGGTGCTTTGTGTGTGCATGTGTGTGTGGGCGCGCCGCCATAGGGAAATGTAGTGTGCGTGTTCATATATATATATTTTTTTGGTTTTGTGTGTGTGTGGGGGTGTTTTGGTGGTGGTGTGTGTGTGTGGGCGCGGGGCGCGGGCCCCGTGGCACCCGTGCTAAAAGCTTGGTTCTTTTTTTTTTTTTTGGCTTTGGGGGGAAAAAACCGCAGGCACTGTATTGATTTTACCATTTAAAAAAACCCCCGGCTTAGCCATCGGTTTGATTTGTTGGATGACTCCCCAATTTTGGGTAATCCTTTTCCATCACATGAAAAGAAGAAAAACCCCCCCCCGCGTGTCCTTTTTTCCCCCCGGGGGGGTTTCCCCGTCCCTCTGTGCTGTTTTTTTGAAATGCCCCCGTTTTTTTCAAAACCTCTCAGGGGCCGTCTGGGGGTTTTTGTCACCGCCCCCCCTGCCCCGCACAGACTCCCGTGCCCCCTTTTTCAACTCTGATGGGCTTTTTTTTTAGGAGAGGTTTTTTCCCGTCCCTTTGGTTTGAGGGAATTTCCTAACGGGAAAACTGCCCGAAGATGGCCCTGAAAGAAGGACTGGGTGAAAGACAGGGGAAAAAGAGAAAAAAAAAAGAGAAAAGAGGGGAGAAGAGGGGGGGGGAGGAAAGGGGGGGGAAAGGGGGAGGGAAAAGGGAGAGAGAGAGAGGGGGAAGGGGGGAGAGAGAATGTGTTGTATTGTGTAAAGGGGTGTGTGTGTGTGTGTGTGTGTGTGTGTGTGTGTGGGGTGTGTTTTGTGGGGTTGTTTTGGGGGGGGGGAAAAGGCACAAACAAAATGCGGGCCCAAATTAAAATTTTTAAAATTTTCTTAAAAAACCCCTTGTTCCCCATGGTTTTTCCCAAAATAAAGGGAAAAAAAAAATTACACACTTTTTTGTTTTTATTTTGTTTCCCTCCGTGCAAAAAATCCCTTTTGGGACGTTACTGGCGAGCACCAAATTTTTGGCCCCCAAAACGCAGGGAAATTGCCCATGGGTGGCTTCTTTTTTCCCCCCTCTTGATGTGTATGGGGGGGGGCGGTGGATGGCTTCCCCCCCCCTTTTTTTTGGTCAACAAAATGCTTAGGGCCACAAAAGAAGAGAGAAAAAAGAGAGGGGAAAAGAAGGAGAGAGGAGAGAGGAAAAAAAAACAGACAGACAGACAGAAAAAAAGGGGGAAAAGAAAAGGGGAAAGAGAGACAGAGCGAAACAGCCCAGAAGAGAAAAGAGACAGAGAAAAAAGGAGAAAAAATTTTTGAGTTTTTAGAATTGGGGAGGGGAGAAACGAACGAAAAAAAAGGGAACGAACAAACAAAATTTTTTAAGGGAAATTGGGCTTTTTCCCCCTTAAAAATTGGGGGCGATGGGGGGGGAGGGGGGGGGGGGTTTTAACCGGAACAAAAAAACCCCTTGTAAAATTTCAAATTTTGGATTTTTTAAAAAGTTTATGAGGGGGGAAGCCATTTTGGGTTTCCCCCCTTTTCCGGTAAAATTTTTGGTTTAAAAGTAAAATTAAAAATTTTTTGCGCCCTTATTTTAATGGTTTTTTGTAAAAAGATCATAACAAGTTAAAAATAATGTTAAAAACTTTACGTCTACTTCACATAAAGCCCAAGTTTTTTTTTTTGGGGAAAGAACCCCCGTAAAAGGGGGAAAGGGTTTGTTTGGGGGATTTTTTGGGGGCCCTTTTTTAAAACTTTTTTTTTTCCAAAAACCCACTTTTTGGAAAAAATTTTTAAAAACAAGGAACTTGGGCCAATTTTGGGGTTCAAAAACCCAAGATTTCCTTTGTTTCAGACTGGTGTGGCATTTTTTTTTTTCCCCTTAAATAAGGGTTTTGAAAAGGGGCCATTTTTTTTTGGGGTGTTTCAAAACTTTAAAAATTTTGGTTTTGAAAGATCCTTTAAAGTCAGTTGTGGGGGCCCCGTTTTTCCCCGGGCTTCCCGCTGGGGTTGGGGTTTTCCCGGGCCTTTCCCTTTGGGTTCGTCTTTGGGAGGGGAAAGGGTGGGTTTTTCCCGGGGGCTCCCCCGGCCCCGCGATTTTTTTTTTAAAGCCCCGGGGGGGGTTCCCGGGGGAGGGGTTTTAAAAAAATTTTTTCCCAAAATTTTGTCAGGTTTTCCCCCAAAAAATTTAAAGTCACTTGAAAAAGCAGGGGGGGGGACAATTTTTTGGGGTTCTAATTGCTGGGGAAGGGGAACAGTTAAAAACCATGTAGAAAGGGCGTGGGATAATGTTGAAACTTTTTTTAATTTCCCCTTTTTAAAAAAACATTGGGGGGAAGAAAAAAGAAAAAAACCCAAGACGGAAAATAAAGGGGAAAAAACTTTTTTTTGGTGTTTTTTTGTATTTTCGGCCCGTTCCGGTCCCCGGAAATTGTGAGGACTTTTTTGACGAAAAAAGAAGGGGTTTTTTTTGGGGGGTGAGGGGGGGGGGTTGGGTTGGCGGCGGGTTTAAAAAGCGGAAAATTGAAGTCTGTGGTTTCCCCTTTTGTTTTTGAAGGAAAAGCGACATTTTTTTGAAAAAATTTTTTTAGCCCCACTCAAGTGTCGGTGGAAAATCCTAGGGGCGGGGGGAATTTTTTTTTTTTTTTGCCAAAAGAAAACAAAAAGGTCGGGGGCTTCGTTGAAATGCTTTTTTCCGGGTAGAAAAACAAGGGGGGCCACTCTGAAGAAAAAAAGGGAGAAGAGAGGGGGGGGGAAAAACGGACCCCCCCCCCCGGGGGGGGGAGTTAAACCGGGGGGCCTGGCCCCAAAGGGGGGGGCGGGAGGGGGGGGGGGGGGGTCGTGCAAATTTTTTTTTGGGGTAAAATAAGGAATTAATTTTTTCCCACCCCCCCCCGGCCCCGAAAACCCAAAAAACCCAAAAAAAAACCCCAAAACAAAAACAAACCAAAAGCCCTTTCCCGGGAAGGGCAAAGGGAAAAAAGTTAAAAAAAGAGAAAAAAAGAAGAAAAAAAAAGCCTTAGCAAAAAAAATTTTAAATCCATTTTCGAAAATTCTTTCCCCCCAAAGGGGGAGAGAGAGAAGAGAGAGGGAAAAAAGAAGAGAGAGAAGGAAAGAGGGGCACCCCCCCCCCCCCCCCCCCCCCCACACCCACACCCCACCCACACACACCAAAAACCCAAAAACCCCGCTAAACAAAAAACACCCCACACAAAAACACATAGACGAAAAGCGATTGAAACGATGGGCCCCCCCCCGACTGACTGACAGAGAGAGAGAGACGGGGAAGAGAGAAAAAACGGGTTTTTGGGGGGGCGGGGAAACCCGAGGAGAGGGAAAACAAAGGCGATACCCTGTATAGGCACCAACCATGTCAAGTTCTTCTCCCTTTTTCATTTTAAAAACCCCATTACTTTTTTCCCCGTAAAAAAAGGGAAAACGCCCTATCAGTTTTTAACTTTTCTAACATCTAACATTCTGTTTTTAAATTCCAAAATATGTTATAGAAATGTGAATGAAAAAAGTTTTTCTCTTGGGTTTTGATTTTTTTTAAAAAATCTGGTCCCAAAGGAGCTTCGAATTTTTTTAAAAATTTTTGCCCTAAAAATCTTTGTTTCTGTCAAAGCCCCTATTTTTGGTGTTGTTTTCCCCCCCTCCACATGTTTGTAAAAAATTTTTCTTTTTTTTTCGTTATCCATTCCTCTCTCCTCTCTCCTCCTCTCTCTCTCTCTCTCTTCTTTCTCCTACTCTTTTTTTTCCCCCTTCTCTCACTCTTTTTTCTCTCTACCTATAAATTTTCTCCACATGGTCTTTTCCTCTCTCTCCCCTCTTTTCTCTCCCCCAAAACCCACACAAAACACCACACACACCCCCAAACCCCCACACACCCCCCAAATTTCTCACTTCTTTCCCCCTCCTTTTTCCCTATCTCTCGGGGGAAATTTTTGTTCATTCTTTTTTTTTTTTTTCTTTTCCTTTTCCCTTTTTTTTCTTTTTTCCCGTCGCGCCCCGCCTCCCTCGCTCCTCGTGCGGATTTGCCCCTCTTATGCCCTGCCCCCTGCCCGTGTGTCAAGTTTTTGCGACAAAAAACGACGCACATCTTAGAAAAGTGTATGCGTCTAAGCATCCCGTCCATTTGACATGCGGGTGTTTGTTTTTGCAGTCATAGTTTCACCCCAGAGTGACACATTTGCCAGAGCGTTTTCTTTGGGGAAACAAAAAAGTACTGCCAGAATGAAGGGGGAAAAAAAAATTTAAAATTGACCTAAAGTTCACATTCATTTCCCAAATGGTTTTTAAAATAATACCAGGGCCAGCCACAACCCCCTTTTTTTTTTTACGCCCCCAATTAATAAAAATTTTAACGCGAAAAGATTTTGGGAACCCCCCGGGTTGGCCATGAGCACCCAAAACTGTGTGGGTCCCCCCGTAAGGTAAATGGCGGGCAAATGGTGGCCTTTGGTTTCCCTCTTGATGGTACGACCCTGGTGGGGGGGACGGTTTCCCAAAAACCCAAAATTTTGGTAAAACGTTTTTGCTACAGGGGGGGAGAAAAGAAAGAGAGGAGGGGGAGAGAGAGGGGGGAAAAGGGGAAAAGAGAGAAAAGAGGGTGGGGGAAAGGGGAAAGGGGGGAAGAAAGGGGGAGGAGGAGGAGGGGGGAGGGACAAGATTTTAGAAGGGGGGAACAGAGGGAAAGGGGAAAAAGGGGGAAGAGAAAAAAGGGGAAAGGGGAGGGGGGGGGAGGGAAAAAAAGAAGGGAAAAAGGGGGGGGGGGGAAAAGGGAAAAAAAACCGTCCCCCAAAAATTTCAAACCCCCCCCCCCCCCCACCCTTTCTCAATTCTTGTGAAACCGTATTATAGTCCCTATACCATTCACTGCACCCTCCACACAGATATATGTAAGACAACACTCACACACAAACTCAAACACACCACCACACACACACACCACACACACCACACACACAGAGCCACACATGCAGATTGTAGACGCATTGAATGCTCTGTAGTCACAACGCATTCACACTTACGTACACTCCACACACAATCACAAAAACACTACCCACACACACACACCCCACTCACACACACACACACACACAAACCAGTGATAGATGAGAAAGTGAGTGAGACAGCGAGAGAGGAGAGACTGGACAGAACACGATTGAGTGAGATGATGCAAGATACATAGTGACAGGAAAGGGGGGGGGGGGGGCGGGTGGGATGAAAGAAAGAGTGAGACCGAGAGACAGACAGACGGACAGACAGACAAACACGATAGACATGAAGAGACAGAAACGAAAAAAAAAAAAAAAAAATAAAATAAAAACAACAATTATAATTAACACATAAATAATAAAGATAAAAATAAACAAAAAAATAAAAAAGACAAAAAAAATAAATAAAAAAATAAGGAAAAAAATAAAAACAAATAAAAAAATTAAAAAAAATCCAAACAAAGGAAAAAAGAGGAAAAAAAAATAAAAAAAAAACAGAGACAGAGACAGAAGCAAAACAGGCAAGGCTTTTATATTGATTGCTATCAAACGACACACCTTATTTCAATTTTTTTTCTTTATTTGATGATGACAATATTTGCTGCGCTATGTGAAAGGCATATATCAAATTATTTTAAACATTTGATTAAAAACTTTCCCTATTGTGGGGATCTTTAATTCTTTACATGTTCACATTATGATCTAAAGAGTAGTCTTTCATCTTGGTTCAAAGTATAGTTTAAATATTCCTGGCTAACACACTAAAGAAGACACCGCTAAATAGTTGAAATAATTGCCTATATTGAAACTGTTCTTGCGTCTAAGCTGGTGCATCTTTGACGATCAATTCCCTTATTATCGGATATTTTTGAAAACAAGACTTAGGCTATTGAGTTTTCTATGTGTTTTTGGTAGTTAACTCGCATCTCTCTCTCTCATATCTCTCTCATATATATGCTTTCTCTGTGAGTGAATGTTGCGTGCGTGCGTGCGGGCGTGAAGTGCCCGCACGCTCCCCCCATAGTGCGCTTCGCGACGCGCGCGCGGCGCGCCGAGCGTGTGTGTGGTGTAGTGTGTGCGGTGCGTTTCAGTGTGTGTTGTTCCGCGATTCTGTCTGCTGTGCCTGTCCGCGTGTCTCGTGTGCGAGCACCCGACGCGTTTTATGTGTATATGTATAAGCGTCTAAGTTACGTGTTCGCATGGAGATGCAGCGTCTTTGTGTTAGCATACATGTGTCTGCGTGAGTATCAGCCAAACACCGCTGCGAGTCTTATTTCGGATTCGGAACCGCACAAACAAGATGCAGATTCTGTACAGCTTAATTATCCTCACACCTCCCTAAAATCCCATGCCTTTTTATCACGAACGCAAAAGCAAAAACACCTTTGTTTTTTTGTCTGTTCTACCTCTTATCAACGAAAATAAACGCCGAGGAATATTAAGAGGGCCCGCGCTTGACAACCGCAGGGACGGCAAAAACTCTGTGTGAATCCAACCTAGCACCCAGGTAACCTGCAAAAGATGGTCGGCTGTTTTGTTTTTTGCCCTCTCCTATGAGTATGAGCAGGCTGTTGAATTTGATCGGCTCCACTTGCCCTTTTCTCTTGGTAAACCTAATGCTTTTATGGCCACGCGTGTGTGCTGTTGTGTGCTTGTGTGTGTGTGTGTGTGTGAATATGTGTCGCTGTGTGTGTGTGTGTGTGCTGTGGCGCGCGCGCTGAGTGTGTGTAAGAATTAGTAAGAGAGAGGGGAAAGAGAGCTAGAGAAGTGAGAAGCGAGAGAGAGAAGGGCGAGAATACTATTAGAAGAGAGTCAGCTCAGACCGAGACGAAGAGAGAGAGAGAGATGGACCCCCCGATTAGCCTGATGAGATCAGAGATGGGGCGGAAAGAATATAAAAGACCCCCCCGAACGAGAGACTACAAGGAGAGAGACAGAGCAGAGAGATGAGGTAAGACAGATAAAGAGAAATGTGAGAGAAAGGGGGGGAAAAGAAGAGAAAGAGAAAGAGGGAGCGAGAGAGACACAGAGAGAGACCCGACCGAGAGAGAGAGAGACCGACAGTGACAGAGACAGAGGGAGCGAGATGAAAGGGGGGAGGAGGAGAGGCAGAAGCACCAATCAGGAAATCACACAGAAGTTTAAAGTAAAAAAACCGATATGGTTCCGTTCTGACATCAGAAATCAAAAAGGTCGTTTAATTCGCTCTAGTATGAGGAATGCGTATAGATGGTGTGGCGTTTGGATACCATATTGTAAAACTGATATCCATCTAATGTAAAACTGATTTTGCCCGGAGAGCTAGAAAATACTAGTGAATGCGTCAAATTTTAGCATGCTCTTGTAGCCTGTTCTTTAATAACGTGAAATATGGTGTCCTTAGTAGGGAATAACACGAAGAATAATAATTATTTGAGTGGATCGTTACTTTCACAACAACACATTCCTAACTTCCTTATAAAACAGGATGCGTAAACTCGACCACACGATTCACTTGACTGGAATCACCACTTTTTATAACAACCAAATTTTGTAGTGGTGGAGTTCATAATTAAAAAAAACAAACAAAACAAAGCTGGACGAATGTAAACAAACAAACAAACAAACAGACAGACAGACAAACGAAACAATCAAGAAAAGGTTTTACTTTATGCGAATTTCGACCATGACCATGTACTGTTCCTAAAATTACACTGATTCTGAGATATACAAGATATGATCGAAAGCTGACTTGATTACTGTAAAGAAATGCACAGTTAAAAACACAGGTGGTGCACCGAAGACTTATTATGTGTATTGTGTTTAAAACAACTTGTACATTGTATCATGAAATGGATGAGAAACATTAACTTGAGAATCTTTGGAAAACCACAGTCCGTCTAAAATTGAATGAGACGTTGCAGAGAGAGAGAGAGAGAGCTGAGTAGGAGTGAGACGAGTGAGGGCCCCTGAGAGCCGCTCGAAGAGAGAGAGAGAGTATCGGAACAGGGGGGTTTTTCCTTTTTCATGGGGAAGTAAATCAGTGATACAATTTCTGATATATAAATTTGCACAAAACCGATCTGATGAAATTTGTCGTTGTCTTGGGAATACAATACGGAATATAGTATAAATAGTTATGTAGGACGCAGAGTTACCTTTAATTAAAGGGTATCTTCCCCACTAGTCCCCGAGGGTTCTTTAGTCCGAGGTGGTGTTCACTATGTCGAGGGTTCACTAGTCCGAAGGTTAGGGTTAGGGTTGTGGGCTCAGTGATACCTCCTCGGACGAGTGAATCCCTACATTGATACGTTACCAATAGTCAGTGGGTTTACTAGTCGAGGGTTCTCTAGTCACAGAG
Organism: Conus canariensis; assembly: GCA_033310375.1. Classification (NCBI taxonomy): domain Eukaryota; kingdom Metazoa; phylum Mollusca; class Gastropoda; order Neogastropoda; family Conidae; genus Conus; species Conus canariensis. The sequence goes on along the minus strand of JAMYXO010000672.1, from coordinate 29,236 downwards.
GGTTCAATAGTAGAGGGCTTAGGGTTAGGATTAGGGTTAGGTTAGTGAACACTAGGACTAGTGATCACACCCTCGGACTAGTGAACCCTCGGAGCTAGTGAACCCTCGGACTTGTGAACCCTACCCTTCAAAACAGATAATGTTACAGGTTTATCTAATGTTTTATAAACACAAGTTCAAACTTAAATGCAATATGAATAGTAAACTTCCATTTATTGGTGTAGCAAGAGAGTTGGTTACAGGCACAAAGTCAGAGAATAATAGTTAAAAAAGTACAGTAGCAATCACTGATATCTTGTGTAAAAGTTTAAGACTTTTACTTGTTTCTATTTTCGATACCAGCCGCTGTTAGATTACTTGTGTGTTGTGTGTGTGTGTGTGTGTGTGGAGTCTTGTGTGTGCTGTGTGTGGTGGGTGTGTGTTTGTGTGGGCTTCGCTGGTGTGTGTGTACGTGTTGAGGGGGTGTGTGGGGCCATGGCTTGCTGTGCAATGATTGGAATGATGTGTGTGTGTGTGCCCCTGTGTGTGTGTGTTGTGTGTGTTTGGGTGTGTGTGCTTGGGTTGTGTGTGTGTGTCTATGTATGTATGTTGGGGGGGGGGGGGATGGTGTGGGCAGGTGCGGGTGAGTGCACATAGAGTGATGAGGTGTGTGTCGTGTTGTTGTGTGTGTGTGTGTGTGTGTGTGTGTGTGTGGGTGAGCGTGCCGTGTGTTTGTGGTGAGTTGCCATGTGTGGGTGTGGGCGGGGGGGATGGACAGCGTGACGGAGGTGCGTGGTGCCCATGGTGTGTGTGGTGTGTGTGTAGTGTGTGTTGTGTGTGGTGGGTGTTGTGTGTGTTGTGGGGTGTTTGTGTGTTGTGTTGTGTTTGGTTGATTCACGGATATATTATTATATGGAAATGTATACACTACCCAAAACGTGTGCTTTAATTGGAACATAAACTATGCAGAATATACCAGTAAATAGGCGTCACTGATAGGCTTTAAAAACATCGGAACTGAAGGAAGACATCCTATTTGAATATATTTTTTGTGTGATCAGTGTGGCATAGAAGAAAACGCATCTTCATATGTTACTGTATGAACTCTTACTTTCAAAAGTTTGGAATCGATTTATTCACTACACACAAACACACACACACACACACACACACACACACACAACACACACACAACACCACAACACACAACAACAAACGAAGATGGAAAGCTCACCCCACCGGACTAACAACAAATATAAGTTTGCCTTTTTTTTATGTTGCAACATGAAACAAATCAGGACATTATAAATACATATCACCATAACATAAATTACCAGCTCATACATCAATACACCGCCAACACCAGCCAGTGCATGCAACAAACTAACTCAGAGAACTTAAACGTTCGCTCTCATCTCACGCGCTCACTCTCATAAATTTTTGCTAGAACAGTTGCCATAATTGGCACGTATCACAGTAGAGTTCCAAAACGAAACAGTCCACACAGATGGCTGCTACGAGCCCGTCACAGTCATTTACAGGCATGCAGAGCCGATAAAGAATACAGTTAGAAGTGGAAGTTAATACAGGGCAAACCCACACAGCAGATATTATAACGTCGGACTTACACGACCTGGCGGTCATGCCTCTACACGTCTTCGGGAGGAGTATTCCCCCTTGTAGGCCATTTTCAACACCTTTTACACTACTTGGACATGGCGGTCAGACCTCTCCAAGTTGTAGTGACGGTGACAGCGGGCTGAGGGTCGGGCTGCACCCCTACACCTGATGGTTTATCAGTTCCAGATCGGACTAAGGGGCATACAGACACTGGGGAATTGATTTCCACCAAAACTAAGTTGAGAGTCTCTTTTAGGCTCCTTGGGGGTGTTTCAAGGCCCCGGCAAAATTACGAGACGAAAGGAAATACTCGATAAAGATGACTGAAAACCAAAACGGAAGGGAGTAGCTGTCAGGTAAACAGTGTCAACAGTGTGAACATGAAAAACTTACGACACTTCAGAACTGTCTCCACTGTTTGAGCGACTCGGACAAAAATGGTCAGTCACAATATGTTAAATCAGTTTTCTTTCGATTTTTGCTATTTTTCAAAAATTCTTGCTCTATCCATTGTCTTTTGCCATAATTTCGAAAATTTTGGGTCATTTTTATGAATTGTCGATGATGAGAAATTGAAGAACCAATTCAAAACCAAAAAACAACCCAACAAATAGTTTTAAAGAACATAACAAGATACAAGAACAATCAAAGACAACAAGAACAAAGCAACAAACGACACACCCAAGCTTCACGGCGTTTCCTTCTAGGAAAGTGCCAGTTATAACATCATGGTACCAAGTTGGAAGAGCGACGCAGCCCGCGTGGAAAAAATAACATTAGGTGTTTTGCGAAAGAAACCAATCACTCGCGCTCCAGCGATGAAGGAAGTTTGCCTTGTTAGTCGTGTAAACACGGTATGTCTGCGTTGGTGCCGCCGGCAACGGAATTGCACTTGAAGAGCAATGTCACAAATGTCTCTCTTACAACATTCGTGTCTTCCAGTTGCCTTTCTTGTCGGATGTTTCTCAGTCGACTTGCTGTGTCTCCTTGATCACCGTTACGGTGGAGTTAGCGGCCGGCCCAGCGACCCCCCGTGCGGGGGGGAGAGGGGTGACGGGGGCCAGGCAGAAGAACGAGGGGAGGGGCCCCCCGGGGGCCCCTCCGACGCGCGGGGGGACGCACCGCCTGCGCACACTCATAATCAATTATCCCCCACCCCTATCTTCTATCGGTTCATCCTATATATATCCCGCCCCCCTCCCCCCCCCCACCCCCCCCTCTGTACAGAGAACCCCGAGACGAGGAGGCCCGCCAGCGCCGACCGCCAGAACCGAGCAACCGAGCCTGCATACCGCAGGGGGATCGTCCGCCAAAGAAGACCCCCCGGCGAGAAGAACGCGTGAGAACGCCCCGATGGAGCACGAGCCGTCCGCTACGGGGTGTGGAGCAGAAGCGACCGAAGAGCCAAACGACCCGAAGAGCGACCCCCCACACCCCCACCCCCGCCCCCCAAGCGTCCCTGCGAGAGAGAAGCTACGAGCAGAGAAGCCAGCCACGACCCCCCCCGATGTGTCACGCGCGAGGGTACCCCCCCCAGTGACTTAAATTAGGTGGCGGCGAGTGTGAGTTACTGCTGGGTGTCACCCACCGCTCAGATGACGTGGGCAGCAACGCAGAACCCGCCGCCCACCACCGACCCTGAGAGCACACGCCCACAGCGGAGGAGAGGAGGAGCCCCCCCACCCCACAGGCGCCCCGTGGCTGCCTCGCCAGGGTTCTCGACTCCTTCTGTATGGAACGTTGCCCGGTGGGTTCCGCATCAAGAGCCACCGTGGGACCTGCCCCCCGAGCGTCGGGCAGCTTGTGTTCGTCTGAAGGTTAAGTTGTTAACATTTAAACTTTTGGGGTTCCCCCCCTCCAACTGATCCTCTCAACTGCCTGTCCCCTGGCCAAGCAGTTGTGATCCATTACTCGAAAGAGTATAAACACCCCCCCCCCCCTGATTTATAATATATATATATTATATATATATATATATATATACTATATATAATATATATAATCCATATATATATATAATCATATCAACCCTTGTTTCAGTACATATAGTAATATATATACACATATTTTTTCGCTTATATAGTGTCATAGAAATATATTTGCCTTAGTTACTTTCCAATTTAGTCTAACTTCCTGCACCTCTAGCCTATACTTATGACACAGTCCCCCATGTGATATTTTTTCTCTCGAACCCTTGTTTAATGTTTGGTATGGAACTGGTTATGTTGTGTCACCGTTTAGTGTGTGTGCGGGGGTTCGTGGACATTGTTCGCCACCAGCTGTCTGTGTGGGTGTGTGTGTGTGTGTGTGTGTGTGTGTGTGTGTTTTCAATATATGTACTGCCCTCACCGACAGTCCGTATCATGTGGGAGTCAGAAAGTTGTTCTTCTACTGTTCTGTTTCCTTTCTGCGCGCGCGCGCCATGTGTGTGTGTGTGTGTGTGTGTGTGTGCTGTGTGTGCTGTGTGTGTGTGTGTGTGTGTGTCATATGTGGTGTGTTGTGTGTGCAGCGTGCGTGCGTCGTGTGCATGCGTGCATGTGTACGTGCATGCGCGTACTGTGAATTAGGTGCGCGCTGCATAGTGTAGTGTGTGTGTTGTTGTGTGTGTGTGTGTGTGTGTGTGTGCTCTGTGTGTGTGTGTTGCGCGTGTGTGTGCGATGTGTGTGTGTTGTGTGTATGTGTGTGTGTGTGTGTGTCGTGTGTTGTGTGTGTGTGTGTGTTGTTGTCGTTGTGATTGTGTGTGTTCGTGTGGAGCCTTTGCATATAAGCCATATCCCAGTTGTTATTTTGGTATCTCTCTTTCGTTTTACTCCCTTTGATTCTCCATTCTCAATTCCTTTTCATTTCGCTACGTGTCTTTCACGACTCGGTCTGCATTTTAGGTCCTTTTATCATCTTTGGTCTCTTACGATTTCTTATCTGTTATTTCATCATCTTTTCCAGTATCAGTTATTCAAAACGTTCTCTTAAATCTCTTATAATACTTTCCTCTTTTCCCATCACCCTTAGACTCATCACTTCATTATTCCATCTCTTTTTTTTCTTTTCCGTCCCTTCCTTTATATTTCTTCTTTGAGTTTCGAAATTCTCATTCAATGCGATTCCCCTGTGCGTGCCTGCACCCCTACGTCAAGACAGCGCAAGGCATCAAAGGATGCGCTGATGTGATGCTCATGAACCATGCTCCAAGCTGGCTGGCTTTCTGCCATTTGAAGGAGCGCCCCTCTTGGGTCCCAACCGGCACAATTCGTGGGTGTATTTTTTCCTCCTACATCCCCCCCCCCCCCCCCCCCCCCCCACATCACTAAATTTCCCTACACCTTTTTTATTAAACACACCACACACACCCACACAACCACACACACACAAACCACAGCCCCCCACCCCCTAAACCCCCCCCCCCCCCCCCCCCCCCCCCCCCCCCCCCCCCTCGGGAAAGGCCCAGTGAGGTTAGAAAGACCGCTGACGCAGGCTAAGTCCTGTTGACCCAGCGGAAGAAAGACTGGCATCCTGGTTGTCCTCTCGGGATGACACGCATATGCACCAATTGGCGGAAAGCCTGCCACTCGGTTTCTGAGTTGTACTGGAATTCCCCTATCAGGAACAGCAAAGGATCATAAGCTTCAGAAGCGCGCAGCAGTTCACCTTATGCAACGCGTCTCTTCGCCCGTATGATTTCTTTACCAGTCTGATTAATTTAATCCCAATTGAATCTCATCCGTTGGATGGCTGTTGTTCTATCGCGCCTCAGTTTTCATCATACAATGGAATATGCCAGGGTATCATTCATGACCTTTAATGTCCTTATGGATTCCCAGTCGTGCCTTCGCTCACGTCAACACACCGCAGCTCTAGCACAAAGTTGACGCCCCCTGCTCTCGCGCGCAGCCCGTACGGCGCGGTTTTGCCAGTCGACCGTTCAGAACTTCTTTGGGTCAACTTCGGGAGATTCTATTTCTTTCCACTATATTGTGTTATCTACGTCGACAGTTTCTTCTACGAAAATTGCTCTATTGTCTTAAGGTTTGACATTTTTTTCTCTATGGAATCCCGCCACAGTTTAACCATTTGTCAGCGCAAATTACCCTTACTCATTCAACTTCTTCGTTCCTGTGAAATGTTTGCATGTTCCCTTTATTGATTTCCTCACCAATTTTGTTAATTGGATTGTGACATAATTAAGGCGGATATGGCCTTGGCGGCCGCAGCATGCTTTGTTTTATCTGCCTGAAGAACAGCATGTTTTGAATTGGTTAGTTATAAAGTATGAGTGTAATGTCTGATTTGTAGCTGTTGTTGTTTTGTACGCTGGCTGTGGTGGTGTTTTCGTTGTTGCCTGCTGCTGTGTGTTCGTTCGGCATGATCTGTGTAATATTTCTTCATTTTCAGATTGTGAAGGCGTTGATTGCACCGCGCTGTGTGTGTGTGTACTTTGGCGGCTACAAATCACTACTCCGGGTCTAGGAGACGATGAGGGAAGGAAGATTTTTGATAGAAGAATCGGCGTGATTTGATCGAGAGAGAGATAGGGAGAGTGAGATGTGAGATACTGAGAATGGATCGAGATTGAGAGTAGAACGTTCGCGCGTGAGCGCGCCCGCATCGAAGCGTAGCGTTTCGTGCGTGCTGGCCATAATGCTGTCGCCGCACCTACTCTCTCTCCTCTTCTCTCACATACAATTCAAATCACACTCTCTCACACTCTCTCTATCTCTTTTACTCCCACTCCCTGTGTTACGTGTAGTGGCATTTGTGGCTCTCTCTCTCTCTATTATCTCTCCCTCACATTCCTCTCTCTCTCTCTCTCTCTCTGCTTCTCTCTCCTTCATCTCGTCCTCTCTCTCGTTCATTTCACACCACGTCTCATTTTCAACACGTTACCTTTCGCTTACGCACTTGGATCATGGTGTCTGAGGCCATGCACAGGCTTTTCTACTGCCGATTCTAGAGGCCAAATATCTGTATACGAAATGATGGTTTATGTCCTAGAGGTATGTCCGTGATACAATTGATCAATTTGTCTTGCTGTGGCACATCCTGGTTATGGCTTTCACCTGGGGTGTTGAACTAAAGTAAGCCCAGACAAGACACAAGAGAAAGGATCTCTTGCACACACGATATGATCACACAGACAACAAAGCTTCTCTCTCTCCTCTATCTTCTCTCTCTACTCTACTCCATGAATGAGTAGTGGGCGAGGGGTGGCGGACGAGAGAAGGGAGATGGGGTTGAGGTGAGCGATCTGTTTCCCCATGAGTGATGTTCATACAAGGCTCTTGTCCCTAAAGGCTCTAATTGCAATTTGCAACAATAATATATTGGTCACAGTTTTGCGTTCTCTCTGTCTCTATCTCTCTGCTTGTGTTATTCTGTCTGTGTCTGCCTGTTTGTCTCTCGCTGTCTGTCAGGTCATGTCTCTCTCTCTCCTTCTACTGTGTCTATTCTCGACCCTCTCTGTCTCTGTCTCGTCTCTTTCACTCCTACTTCCCTCCCCTCCCTCTTTTGTTTTCTCTCTCCGTCTACTTCTTCTCTCTCTCTCTGTGGTGTGTGTGTGTGTGTGTGTGTAGATGTGTGTCGTGTCGTTGGTGTGATGTGTGTGTGCCTGTCGTGTCGATTTGTATTCCTTTCAACTATTACAACATTTAACATTCCCTACATCATTTCCCTGGTTTTCCGTTTCCACATTTAAAGCATGTTGGTTAATGATGCTCTTATTAAACAGTTAGATTGTTATATCAATGCTCTTACTGACAGTGAAAAAAATTAAAATAAGAATTACAACACACTTGTGTTTATTCGTGTGATTCGTCCTGGGACAAATATTGTCGGCTTTGGTTCAAATATTCCATTTAAGTGATACACCACTGAATAAAAGAAAAGGTCTGCGTGTTATGACGTCTTTAAAAATGCTGTTTTTGGGTTCATATATCAGTACCAATAAACTTATTCTTGTATGATTAGTATATATATATATATATTTATATAGTGTCTCCATTCTTTTCTATTTATATTTTGTTATATTTTTATATAATATATATATTTTTTTATTATTTATAAAACCAATCCTATAAAATCCAACAACACAACTACCCAACTTCCCATATCAACCAACCTCCACATCTCCAACCCTACCAACAATAATCACCCCCCCCCCCACTTCCAAATATCCCCCCCCCCCCCTCCCCATCCCCTCACACATCACCCACATCACACATCACTCACTCACATCCACACACACACACACAACACACACCACACCCACACACACACACACACACACCACCCATAAACCCCCACTCATCTTATAACACATTAATTAAAAACCAAATACCTACACCTATCCCTACCCCCCCCCTGTCACCCCACTCTTCCCCCACTCGCACTCTCCCGCCCTCACTTTAAACAATACTCCCCCCCAAACAAAACAACTACCATATCCCATACAAACATACCAATACACATAACCCACCCCACCACCCCCCCCACACACACACAACCACACACCACCCCCTCACCCCACCCCCACCCCCCCCCCACACACACCCACCCACCCACCCCCCCCCCCCCACCCCCCCCATACTATCCTCTCTTCTTTCACTCAAACTCGCTCCACCAATTCTATTCCTTCCTTATTATTATCTCCTATTAGTCTGATATTTGATCTAGTTTTAACATTGCTAGCCATTTTACTTTGATTTCATCGGTCTTGTCTTTGGTAGGGAATTACAGGCCTTTATAAGCCTACTGAGTCACAATACGGAAAGAGGCCAGAAAAAATGAGCAAGCCAGCCCGAACGATGAAATGCAAACCGAAACACTTAAAAGAAGAAAAGAACAACTAGTACGGATAAACGAAAGCCAAACCCAATACAACAAAACACATGAAAAAATCCCAAAAAGAAGGAAACAAGAATAAACCATGTGAAGTAAGAGAGAAAAACAGAACGACGAATCGAAAGAGTAAATATCCAAAGAAGGAAAACTCGCGCTCTCAAAAGAAGGAAGAAAGAAAGAAGATGAAGGAAAGAAGAAGAAAGGAAAGTAAAAATACAGACACAAAAGAAGGGATGGATCGAGAAAGGATGAGTAAATACAAAACTGCCCCGAGAGGAGGAGAGGAGAGAGAGAGGACGAAGACGAGAGAATAGAGAGAGACCGCGACGCGAGCACAGACGCACAGACACGAGAGACAGAGAGAGGACGGAGAAGCAGACAGAGAACAGAGACAGACCAGCAGAGACTCCGAGAGAGAGACAGAATCCACCAAAGCAATGCACCAAACGTTTTATTATTACAACGGTAAAAAGTTATAGGCTTAGTCTAGACCCATCTTCTTACACTTGCCCTTGCCCTTTGCTATTCTACTAAGCTAGTAAGAGGAGAGAGGGAGAGATGAGAGAGAGATGAGACCAGAGGAGAGAGATGAGAGACGAGAGGGAGATGGGAGACAATGAGAGAGAGAGAGATCCGGAGGCAGAGCGGAGAGAGAGAGAGAGAACGGAGAAACGCAGAAAGAAACAGTCATGCCTACGGTGGACAAACCACACGCAGTACTACGGCATGGACGGAAGATAACACTGTCTGCAATTCACTTGCAGGACGGCCTACACTCGCCGCACAGATTTCATGTCCCCCTCTGTGTGTTCATACACCGAAGTGTTCACACAACAAAGGTCATCGGCTGGTTCCCACGCCCTCGGTACCTATGCGTGGTGGTGACGTCTCGCTTCCAGACAAACCAGAGATGGACCCTGGCAGTGCCTGGCACCCCGCTCGCACTCTCAGGCGCACAGAGAGCTGCGCACAGGGTGGTGGATGGGACATGGTCACGGATAGGATTCGAAGTCTCTCATATGCCTCTAGGGTCCCGTGTGGGCGGTATTTGGGTCTGTGTTGTCTGTGTTGTGCTCATGTTGTGCACCTGTTACTAGGTTTGCAGCTTAGTGGTGTTTGTAGCTTGGGGCTGGTCTGAGATCTGTGACATGTGGCATTCCACTGCCTTGAGCTGCAGTGTTGGCATCGATTCTGAATTGTGTCATTTTCGCGTGGTATCACTGCGACTGGTTTAATTAGTTGTATCACATCTTGAACTGTTTTATGACGAAAATTGCGTGTTACAGTCTCCTCTCTCTCTCCTCTCTCTCTCTCTCTCTCTCTCCTACCCTCTCTCTCTTCTCTCTCTCCTCTGTTATTGTTTAGGTCATTATCCTATTCATTTGGTATCTGACAACTGTCCACGGACAAGAATGTATATCCCCTATTCCATGTTTCCCGCAAGAAAGAGGCACCTCTCTCGCTCGCTCTCTAATATGAATAAACATTTCGTTTGTCATTCGCAATGTCATTAACATTTCGTATTCTCCTCTATTCCTCCCCCCCCCCACCTCTCGTCACCCCCCCCCCCATCTACTCTTCTCTCACTCTCACTGCCGCTTATTGGTATACTAATTTACATTATTCAATACATTTTAATCTTATTTACAATTACCCAAATACTTGTATCCCTCTCTATATATTTAAAACATCACAACTCACTCACTCACTCACTCACACTCTCACACACACACACACTCACTCTATGTATTAATTTATATATTATAATATACAATTTCATAGCTGTGCGTGCATGTATCATCGAGTTGTGCCGTTATGTGTGTGTTATATTTATTTTTTTTTATTGTGTGTGTTTGTGCTCTCTCTGCTGCTCTCTCATCTCTTAGTTTTTTATTTTTTAATTTTGTATTTGTGTTTCACCCCCCCCCCCCCGCACCGCGCCTCGCTCGGTTGTGTGTGTCATGTGTTTGTGTTTGTTTTTTTGTGTGTTGTTGTGTGTGTGTGCCTGTTTGTGAGTGTGTTTGGGCTCTGCCGCCGGGTTTTGAGACCGAGAGAAAGAGCACCCCCATACGCGCCCGCAGAAGAGGAGAGACCGACGAGAGAGAGGAGATTGAGCAGAGCAACCGCAGGACGGAGAGAGTGAGAGAGACTGACATAAGACAGTACAGCAGATAGGGACAGAGACGAGACAGAAGAGAGAGAGAGAGATGAGACAGAGATAAGATGAGAGGAGAGTGAGTGTGTGTGTTTGTCTGTGTGTGTTGTGTAGTGTGTGTGTGTGCAGTTGTGTGTGTGTCGTGTGGTGAGAGGTGACGTGTTTTACGCGCGCTCCCCCCCCCCCCCCGCGCCGTGCGTGTGTGTGTGTTGTGTGTGTGTGTGTGTGTGTGTGTGTGTGTGTGTGTGTGGTGTCGCTTGTGTGTTGTGTGTGTGTGCTTGTGCGCCCAGCAGCATATCGTACATTTGTGAGGGAGGGTGAGAGCGAGAAGAGAGAGAGAGAGAGAGAGGGAGAAGAGAGTGAGTGGAGAGAGAGAGAGACCCCGTGAGTGTGTGTGTGTGCTGTGTGTGTGTGTTGTGTGTCGTCGTTTGTCCGTGCTGTGTGTGACGGTGTGTCCGATGTGGTGACACACAGCGCACATTTTCGGAGTGAGAGGAGTGAGAGAGACCCCCCACGACCCCCGAGAGACTGTGACGGACCCGTTCTGGCGAGCGAGAGAGGTAGAGACCGTGAATGTGGGAAGTAGGGGTGGTAGTTAGGTGCTGTGAACAGCACGCTTGCCCCACGGGGCCATTCTGTCTCCTCATGATGTGTTTTATGCCACTGCTTCACCGATTCTTCAAAGGTTTGTATTCACAACGCACACACACACACACACACAACACACACTCACACACACACACTCATCACACACACACACACACACTGCTCGCACGGGACTGCACGTTCATTATCTGTCTGCTGCGAGACTGAAATCTCTATGCCAAGAAAACGTGAGATGATTGAAAACCGATAAAGGTCGTAGGGAGAAAGCCCAGATTGGGGGATCCACACCAACGTCCCCCATCCTTCATCAGGGGCGGATAGTGTCCCCAGGGATAGGGCGGAAGGCAATTTCTTTTAGTTCTACCTTGCTCCGAAAAAGATGTGTGAGTAGGAAAAAATCGGATTGGGATGATTATCGTTCGATGATGTTGTTGGTGGTGGTGTTCGCGCGCGCGCGGATTGGCTAGATGATGATCGATGTGATGATGATGATGATTGATTGATAATGGTGGTGGTGTTAGAGGTGGGGGTGGTGGTCGGTGGTGGTGGTTGGTGGTGATGATGATGATGATGATGATGATGTTGGTTGTGGTATGGGTGTTGTTTGTGTATGGCGGGGGTGGTGAGTGTGGTGTCGGGTCGATATTGGTGGTGGTGTTTGTTGTGATAATGACTGTGATGATTTTCACCAAACGCGCATCATCATCATCATCATCATCATCATCATCATAATCATCATCATCATCATCCATTTCCTTTCCATCCTCTCCTCCTCCTCCATCATCATCATCATAATCATTATGAATCACACTCATCCTCATTATCATCATCATCATCAATGTACTCGCTATCATATATCATCAACATTAAAATCGTCGTCTTATCATTGCTTTTTTCCTTTAATATCAGAGCTATTACTGGTTATTATTATTTATTTCTAATTATCATTAATTACGGTTTTTATTATTATCATTATCATTATTATTGCTTATCATCACTTTGATCACCAATCAACATCCAATATATTATAATAATCATCATTATCGTCATCATAATTACCTTCATCGTATCTTATTATTATCCCCTCCATTTATTATCCCCAAAACCTCCCGTATATTCACCTCAGTGTCCAAAGAATTACCGAGAAAAGCCCCTCCTGCCCTTTATTCAAAAATTGGCACAAAACCTTCCCCACAGAAAATGCTACGATTTATCCTAGTTCATCAGAGTGTGAGGCACACAACTGCTCGGCACACTGTGTTGTGCATAACCCCACACCCCCCCACACACCCCCAACCCCCAACACCACACCCCCAACCCCAAAACCCCCCACCCCCACGCACTGCAACCGTCTCTCTGTCTGGGTGTGTGTGTGTGTTGTGTATATCTCTATTCTCTCCTCTCTCTCTATCTCTATTGATTGCAGGCAGGAAATCCACAACCATCGCTTCACCTTTATAAAACCCTGTAAATAAATTTCAGAACCCACCCCACCTTTTTTTTTTTTCGGGGGAAAAAAAAACGTTTATCGCGTCTTTACCGCCATTTGGCATAAGTTTTTGAGTAAGTATTTTTGTAGTAGTAGGAAATATGGGCGAAAAGGAAGGAGTGAAAAGGAATAATAGAAAGAAAGAAAGAAGAAGAAAATGGTTACAGCAGCAGCAGCAGCAGAGAAGAAGAAGGAGAAGAAAGAAGGAAGGGAAATGAAAAGAAGAAACGCTCAACGAAGAGCTCGAAGAAGAAGAAGAGAAGAAGAAAGAAAAAAGGAGGAGGAGGAGCCCAGTAGCAGAAGAAGGAGCGAGGAGGACCAGGAGGATTCTCCGCTCCCGCCTTCGAGAAGAAGAAGAAGAAGAAGAGAACAGCCGGTGGGCGAAGTGGTTAGACTTCGAAAATTCCTTGTTTGGAGGTGTTGGGTCGCGATTCCACATTAGAGTCATGTGGCGAGTTTTCTGCCCTTAGGGCTCCTACCATAGCGCGCAGTTGCTACTGGGTGCCCTCAGATGGGAAAGACTGGGGACCAATCCAACCTTGTGTTAGTAAACTCATCTTATGGATTGCAGCGTTTATGCTCGACCGGCCTTGCTATGACTCACTGCAGGTTTTGTTCATTCTGCGGCCCTCAGCGATATTTATGAAAGTAAGGTTAGTAGTATTAGACCTGGTGCATGCCAGTATCAAACCGGAGCATCTTCTTCAATCATTCTCATTTCATGATCAGGATAAACAAAGTCTCAAATTCTGAAGGCCCTTCATGCCCTGCTGTCATGGTGAACCAGTTTCGATGTCTCTCCAGTCTGTGGTCTTGGTTTGATTACCATCGGAGGCCCTCCCCCCCCCCGCGACCCGGTATCGCCCGCGCTCGTCCATTGGGCGGCTGTGCCTGGTCACGGTCGAGGTGCGCGCCCTTCGCGACGGGAGTAGCATACTAACCGCCGGCTCCGCCGATAAGCAATTATGGTCGTAGCAGCGGGGTTAGTATGTGGTGTCCTGGTATGTTGGACAGAACATGGCCGACAGATCACCACAGAAGTTGACTCGGCAGCAGTGCAGGTCTCTCTGGTCGGGCGCTGCCCCTTGGATGATACTCGGCTACACTGACCTGCTCTCTGTCTCAGATTGTCTCACGCTGCGGGGCTGCGGCGGCTGTGCCGGGCGTGTGGTGTGGACGGGTTTCGGAATGAGCGGCGTCGGTGCAATGCCCACTGAGGTAGCACTAAAGATGATGACCGGAAAAAAAAAAAAAAATAAGAGAAGTAATTGCTAGGAAAAGACCGAACCACCGGGCAAAGAAAGAACAAGAAAAAAAAAAGAAAGAAGGAACGAAGAAAGAAGAAGGAAAGAAAGAAAGGACGAAGAACGGAAAAAGCCCATCGCCAGCAGCTGCGGAAGAGACCACGCAAGAAAGAAGTAAGAAGGAGAATAAGAAGACGATGAGAAAACAGAAGGAGGAGAAAGGGAGGTAATAAGAAAAGTTCGAAGGAGGGGAAAAGGATTTCTACTAGGAGGAAGAACCCCCCGAGCGAGAAGGCCGGACTTAAATCAACCCCCCCCCCCCCTCCCCCGCCTTAATCACCGAATTTAAAATGTAAACCAATCTTTTTATCAAATACTGAATTTCATATCCCTTAAACCATTCATTACCTTCTCAATATAGTGAGAGAGAGACGAGGGAGAGGGAGGATAGAGAGACGCCGCCTCCCCCTCCGAAGACCCCCCGAGACGAGAGAGAGAGGAGACCGAGAGAGAGAGCCCAGAGAGAGAGAGAGAGCCCCCCCCAGAGAGCAACAATAAAGTAAGGATAAAAGAAACCCCAACCTATATTTTTTTTATGCTGCTGCTTTGTTAGTTGTTGGAATACCCATTACCCCCCCCCAACCACTAATCATAAGTGACCCCCCCCCCCCGCTCCCCCCCCCACTCCATGCAGACCCCCCAAACCTAACCCTCCCTCCCCCCCCCCCCCCGCCTAATCCATGGGCTTTTCTCACATATTCACCAGAGAGATACTGTGATAATGAAATGCAAAGTAGGACAATGATTGAGATCATGGACAGGACCCCTGCCCCTGGACAGAAGAGCCGCGACAATGTAACGGCACATCCTTAGATCTCTGACGTACCTCGCTTCAACAAGGAGTTCTTCATGACTGCCCGACACCAACACCCTCACCTACTTCCCCCCTTTCAACTAAAGGGCTACCATCCAACATGATGATACTCAACTCTCATGTACGTCTCAAACAACAGTCTCCATAACTGTGGTCACAAAATTTCATGTCTCCCTTTTCCCCACTTCTATTATACATCAGTCTTCCTAACGGGCTGATACTAACTCTTCGATGTATCATTTCTTACGAGTAGTGGTATTAGTATACTGCTATGTATACCAGTTTAAAGATATTGCTAATGCACTGAGCTTATGTCTGCAATGAGTATATCCCATGCTTATATTTTCCATAATGATTGTTATACTGATGTAATTTCAACTTTTTACCATTTGTTTATTCGTTGATATCGTTTAAATTTACTGGCTGGTCTTTACCAAATTTGTGGTTGTTGCTGTTGTTGCTATACGTTTCTCTTAATTTTTTCTGTGCCCCGCCCCTCAACAAAACCATAAATCAGAAAATAAAAAATGTTTTGTAAAAATAAACTATCCCCGTCCCTCGACAGGCAGTCCGCCTGACTGCTACACGCGTAATTCATCGCGTACGCCCCGCCACACCCTCCAACACTGCCCATGACAACTGACGGCGATGTAAGCAGGACACTTACCAGATAACTGTGCACACCATACTTGCTGACCTAAGTCGACAGGTCCCTTAAACAATCAATAATGTTCACATGACTGCTGACTAACAATGTCGTCTACGTCAATCACTTCCGATAGTAGTGTTGACATCAAAATCTCATGCTTGCCACTTCAACACGAGCCTTCTACAATATATGACTTTTAATTGTGTACTCTCAACGTATCCCACTCGCGCCCCGCCCCCTTCACACCCCTGCAGCCGTCTCCTCAGCTGCTGACAATGCAGTCTCCAAAGTGCCAACCGGGTCTATGGACGATAGACTTTTGACTCATCATGTGCATGGATGTGATTTCCAACGACTGCAACGCAGAATGGATTACGTGATAAGAAAATACCAATGTTTCCATCTGTTGTAATGGTAAGAATATAAAGTGATACAACGCGCCATCATACCGCCGAGGGTTCGATTTGGTTCCCCCCCCCCCTTTTGAATGTGCTATAGTTTTGCCTCGAGGCTCAAAAAGTATGCAGTTCTTTCACCAAGCTAATTATGTTCTTCTAAAGCCTAATTCTGTTCGTCTCCTAAACAGCATAATTCTGTTCTTCTAAACCAGCCTAATTCTGTGCTCCCCGCCTAACAGCCTAATTCTGTCTTCTAACAGCCTTATTCTGTTCTTCTACAGCCCCTAATTCTGTCGCCGCCTCCCCACAGCACGTCCAATTTCTGTTCTTAACAGCCTAATTACTGTTCTTCTCACCAGCCTAATATTTGTTATTCTACATGCCTAATTCGGTTCTTCTAAACAGCCTAATTTGTTTGCTCACAGGTCATAATTCTGTTTCTTCTAACAGCCTATTTCTGTTCTTATAAAGCCCCCCTCAAATCGCCCGCGTGTTTAGCAGATAGGATCAAGGAATCACAAAAACGATGTTGTATTTGGAAGATTGTTGTGTGATCCTTACTCGCCCACAAAAAGGGAATGAATGATATCCATTTCGTCAGTAAATCTAGACTGTGTAGTCAAAAACATTTTTTACCCTTAGAGCCAATTGGCAGATCCAATACGATCCTGGGCAAGCAAAGACTCCCAACAAATTAGAATGACACGGATTCTGCATTCGATGGGATCCCGCTTAACCGAAGCTGTGTTACAATACATGATGTCGCTGCCTCTCTGGCCTTAATGCCTCTTCCTCACCTCGAATTTCTGAAAGTGATTGCAGTAGTGTTATTTAACGGTGTTTGCACATCAACCAACCAACAGGCACCGGAATGAAACACGTGATCTTATGTGGTGGAAGGACAAAAAAAGGACGACAAATTAATGACAAGTTGGGACGACGGGCCTATGATATTACAGCCACAGTCCGTGGATAGACGCTCTTCCATGACAGCAATCAAAAAACAAAGAGAGAAGAGAGAGAGAGAGAGGAGTAGATCCCCCCCCCCCCCCCCCCCTCCCCGACAGACCCCCCCTCCCACCACCCCACCCCCCCCCCCCCCGCCCCCCACCCCCTCCCGCCGCTTCACCGTCTGTCGTCCGTACCCGAGGGGGGAGAATCCCCCCGCATAGAGAGACCCACACCCTGTACCCCCCCCCCCCCCACCCCCCCCCCCCCCCACCCCGCTGAATGGGAGAAAGATCTAAAAAAAACACACCTTAAATCTAAAAACGTGATCCTACTATAGTTTACGGGGAATGAAAATAAGAGTAGTCCAGGTTTTAGATTCCTCAGTGAGGAGATCAGTTTACGAGGCCTGACGACCATAACTGTTCATGACATGGGAGGACTACCTCCCTGGCGCGCTCTCACGCAGGCCTTTCACGAGACTTCAATGATAGAGTGTAGAAGCGTGACCGACTTTTTACTATGCTGGCGTGATTAGAACAACACTCGGCCGTTACAGCATATTACATGTAGCACCTCGATATCACCCCCGCCGCTCGCCTTGATGAGCTCGTGTCGTCACAGAGCCGAATCCCCGTTGTCACTAGACATACAGTCTGTGTGCAAAGCCGCATGTTGATTGTTACTTTATGTCAGCATGCTGTTTGTTTGTTTCTTGTAGAATGGTGTTGTTGGGAACATTTCAGCATGCTTATTCTCATAGTTGGTTTTGTATACAGTTGATCTTGATTGATTACTTTGTGGTGACTTATGCTTTCCATTCTTATGCGCTTGCTGTTTCCTTTCTATTTCGCTATTGGTATATTTTTCCCCTTAGGTTTACTGATTGTTGTTATAGTAGTTTCGTTTGTAATCTTGATTTGAAAGTATGATCTGTGGAAATAAGAAAACTTTGGAGATAGTGAGAAGAGAAGAAGAGACTAGAATAGAAGAAGTATGAGAAGAATAGAAGGAAAGAAGATAGTGAAGAGAAGACGAGGAAAAGAAAAATTGTAAGAAGAGAATAAGAGAAGAAGGAAGAGAAGAATAGGAGCGAGGAGGAGGTAGGAGGAGGAGGAGGAAATTGATTGGTGAGGAGTAAAAGAGAAGGAAGTGCAGTAAGAACAAGTCGGAGCGCACCCCCAGTGCCGCCACCCGAGGGAATGAAACGAGTAGGATATGTGAAGGACGAAGAAGGCACGGCCGAATCAGAGAAGAAGCAATTCTGAGGATAGAGCGAGAAGGGCTGGAGGAGTATGCAGTCTCGCGAGAAGGAGTAAGGAACAGGAACGTCTTGAGTACGATACTGATGTAAACAATAACTCACATCAAGAAGACACACGCACAACATAAGAGACCTAATAAATAAGTTAATAAAATCATGAATGATAGGAATAAGATAAAAACAGAACAGCTAGATAAAAAGAACAACACCATCGTGGATCATCATTCGAAGTAAATGTATGTTAACAGATCAGTTGTCGCGAAAGAACTAAAAACGCGTGGACTTCCATTTACAGCATAATTATACCCCCCTCCCCAACACCCCACCCCATATTCACACCATCTCTTTTCCCGACACCCGAGCCAGCCCACCTCATCCCCAACCTTTACGATTCCTGCTTCTCAAAAACATAGATAATATGTTGACCTTGTTAGACAACATCAGAAGCAGCCAAGATCAACCAGTCTGCAGCGCCAGCAGGACGCGCTCGCGCGCACGCGGGGAAAAAAAAGCATACAAGTCTTTAAAATGGAATTGTTGGAGAATGTGTAGGTTTTTTAAAAGATGTGAGGGATTCTTTTCTGGGGTGAGATGTGCGTTTGACCCGGGGCTCATTACAAGGTGGTGCTTTGGGTGGGGGATTAGATTTCCACTGCCTATGCAGCGCGCGCTCGCGCGCTAGCTATTAATCGCATCATTACTAGCTTGGACTGAAATTGCTGCGCCCTCTGACTTCACATCACGACTCATGAAAAAGACAGTCAATCTAAGTTGTGTCTGCAATACATCAGGTTTGTCGTCGGCAGTCCCGCTAAAGCAGCCCATTGTCTATTTAGTAGACCTGATTCTTAAACGAAATGAGTGGAACAACAAATACCATACACATCCAGCGCTCCGCGTTCGCATGAACTTCGGATGATTGTTTACATAGCCTGGACTTTCTAAAGGTGACAAATAAGGATTATGACTTGTTCAATCTTCGAATTGTTTTGCCAATTAATTAATGCTAAAACTAAAGCCGTCAGTTGCACAACTCACCTCTCCTCTGCTCCTCTATAACTTCACCTGACTTTACTCCAAGCTTCGTGTTTCTCACTTACACTTAGATGTTGTTGGTTATTGAGTCCACCCCTCATAATACATCCATTTATGATTTACCTCATATACACCCGCTCCCCCCTTCTGCCTGTCTATCTCTCTCTTACTCTCTAATCTTAAGCCCCCGCCCCCCCCCCCTTGTCTCTCACCCTCTCTCCCCTCCGCCGTACCCCTTCTGCCGCTAGTCTTCATAAACTGGCTTTGTTTCAGTAAGATAGTTTCGATTACTTTTCGTTGCTCTTCGCTCGACGAGAGAGAAAAACGGCCGATCTAGACTACCTCCACATAAGACGGTCCCAGATAACCCCATGGACAGTTAAGGAGAGAGAGAGAGAGAGAGAGTGACAGCCCCGATGGAGGAGAGAGAGAGAGACCAGACCGAGAGGAGAGACGCTCGAGAATGCTCTCTCGAAAAATTAATCAATCAAAGTTGTGCTCCCTCTCTTTAAGTTAACTCTGTTGAAGTTGTTCATCCCGAAATTCTAGGTCTGGCAGTGATTATAATCAGATGAATAAAAAGAAAAAAAAAATAAAATCCAGGCCAGACAACGCCATGCATTAATAAGATATGCGCAGAGTCACAAAACATATATGCACAAATATAACTTTACCACATCGGAAACCAGATGAGTTACTGTTAACATGTGTGCCTGCATACTCACTCCTGCTCTCTCTCTCTCTCTCTCTCTTCTCTTCACCGTCACTCACCTCCTAGAGATGTCGCTACTACTCAAAGACACACAATAGAGAGAAAGGAGAGACGAGAGAGGAGACGAGACGAGTGAGCGCGCTCGCTCCGCGGGGGCCCCGCGGGGGGGGCTAGGATGATGTAAACCCGGTAGGAGCAGATTTCCATTCTGGTTCTTTAATTTGAATACAATAGATTCGGATTTTTTTAAACCCATAAACATCAATAGAAATGATGAATAAGCACCTCAGCAGTAGAGAAGATCGAGACAGAGACGAGAAAAATCGTAACCCCACGAAGAGAAGAATGGAGAAAAGTAAGATAGGAAAATGAAGAAGACGCCCCCCGACGAAGAAGCGACTGCAACGACGACGACGACGAGACGATTCTCGACGACGACGAGACCGCGAAGTAGACATGTAGCAGAAAAGCAGAGCGCAGAGAGAACAGAGATAAGGAAGAGTAGATGATGATGATGATGATGATTGTGATGATGAGTGATGATGAGACGAGGCGATAACTAAAGGACGATAATGGATGAGAATTGTCGCCGCTCTCCGCTTATTGAAGGAGAAAAGTGAATTTGGGATGCGTAGTAGGAATGAATCGAACGAGGGGAGGGGAGGATGGAAGTGGAGGAGGAGGATGTGGTTTGGAAGACGTTTTGATGTCTGGTCGCTGATGATGATGGTAATGATGAAGATGGAAAGAAGACGGAAAAAGAAGAAAAAAAAGGAGGAGGGGGAGGAGGGAGGTGAAGATGAAGGAGAAGATGCCGTGATAGAAAGCTATGATCGCTCTCAGCGCCCTCGCTCCTGCATCGCATGGTCATGATGATAGTGATGGTCATGATTGGTGTTGTTGGTGGTTGAAGAAGAAGAAGAGGATAAATCGAAGGACGGGAGCTTCTGGTACATTGGTAAGGTAATGTGCTTATTGCTCAGCCGAACCGAAAGGTACATATCAGCTTCACAACGTCTTTAAAATCAATGGAGGAGGCGCGTGGTGCTGAGGAGATGGGGACTAAGAAGGACGCTCATGGGGGCGAAGTCAGTAGTCTGGAGAAGAAGATGAAGAAGAAGAAGGAAGAAGAGATGACAAAGGGGAGGAGGTACGGAGGAGGAGCGATTGCGGAATTTGAGTGGAGATGAGGAGGAGAAAAAGAAAAGGAAGAAGGAGAAGAGAAAAGCAGAAGTAGAGAAATGCCCCACTGCCGGCAGAGAATCGAGCGCTCAAGTATCGACAATGGAAAGGAAAGAACAAACCAAAAAAGAGAGGAATTTCTAAATGTTCATTCGCCTCTCTCTCATCCAATTCTTTATATAAACAAAACTCAAGGAGAAAAAAAGGATAAATGAAGAAAGAGAGCGAAGGAAGAAAACGAAGAGGGCCGAGAGCAAGGAAGAAGCTCGGCGCGCGCAGAAGAGAGGAGGACTCAGGTTCTTAAGAGAAGAAACGAAACGCCGTCTCGCCCAAAAGACTACTTGTTGGACTCGCAATTTATTGGTATCGTTATTTTCCTTCCAAAAACAGACTGCTGCTTTTTTTTTTGATTGTGTACATGCCGCTTCTCCGCCTGTTAACTCGCGCTGAATGCATCTCGGTCTCTGTACATGCTCAACCACAACACATAACACTCCACTCACACCACAACACAACACACCCACGCACACATAACACACTGCCTAAAATAGCTTTAGCAATATTGGGTTTTTTGTTTTTTTTTTTTAATTTCTTTAAGGTACCACATCCTCCGAGATGAGAGTGCAATGCTGTGGCACTGCCTGCGCATGATTGACCGCACAGTCGTGTATATCGGAGTAACTCTACGCGCTTCCTCATTACATACTACCCTTATTACCTTACTTACCTTTTCCTTAATTTACCTTACCTTACCTTTCTACCACGTCCATATAAGTGACAGCGTCGTACATTGGTGATAATAAAAGCTTGGGGAGATGATTCAGATCCGCCAGTGTCCTTTTAGATGCAAGTGTCGCAACCTTAAAAAACGTACCCGTGACTGTGACAGTAAAAGTGACAACGCCACTGCTCAATAGTCCCGAGTATGCTGACAAGTAAGTGACCAGCCAGTGCTCCCTTCCTGTAACCTGTAATGCTGACGTATCGCAGGACCACGCCACTGCATCAATCGTACACCGTAACTGATGACCCAGAGTGACACAACGCACCTGTCAATAGTATCGTGACTGCTGACATTAAGTGACCACTCCACTGCCTCAATAGTAACAGTAACTGATGACAGTACGTGACCACGCCACTCTAGTACCTCAACCTCCTTCACGCTACCCCCGCGCTCTCCCCGCCGCGCCGCATCACTCACAATCACCAGCTCGCTACTTTCGTACACACAGCTATCGTGACTGCTTGTAATATAATTACCACATTTACCTAACTGATGACACTGTCTCACCTATTCCTTAAAACAAAAGATCCTCCCATGAAACTGACATTAACTCACAACTTCCCTGCATGCTAACACTTTTTCACCATACTCTTTACACAATTATCTCCTGGATGCTGAAATTAACTCACATAGTCCCTGCGTTGGCTAAATACTGTTTCAACCCATATTCTTTACACAATGATCTCGTGACTGCTTGTCTATTGTATCGTACAAAGTCTTGATGCTGAATATCTCACACAGTCTTAACAACCGATATCCGCGAGTGCAGACGACAAGTCACATATCCTTTCAACAAACAGTACTCGACAGAGACTCTCCGACCAGTTCATAAAACTCTCAACAGCGGTCACGTGTATGCTCCACTATAAACCAACTCACCCAGCAACCTTTAAGGTGGTCGCACGTGAAAAGCACACAAACTCACCCTGTGCGGTGGGGTGTGGTCAATTGAGTGCGACACAAGATGGGTCACCTGACGTGAAACATGTACCCTTGTCAATGAGGGTAATGAGGATGTAGCTTAAGGTTTTCGTCTTTGATTCTGGACGTCCGAGGTTTATTACGTACGTCTCTTTCATAGATGATTCATGCAGTCAAGCAGGCCCTAGACGAGTTACAAATTCATGTGTGTGAGTGGAGGAATATTGAACAGTCATTTTCAAAAAGACGCTTTAACTGAAGATGAGGTAAAGTAGGATGTGTAGTCATATCGCGCTTTTTCTCTATTGGAATCAACACAGCCAGATTGATAATCTATCTGTGAAATTAAAGGCAACAACAAACATACTACAACAACAAAACAAACACTCACCCACACACACAACACACACACACAAACAAAACAAACACACGCACAAACACCTTAAACCTAATGACGCAATACTAATTAGTTGTCAAGAAAAAAATATGACAGTACACGAGAGGTTCTTCGAGTGGGAAGACTTGCACAATGTGAAAGATGAAAGACAGATCGAGACTTGATCCCATCATACTCACTCACGCGCGCGCGCGCTCAGGGATTTCAAAGACAAAGTGAAAATGAAAGTTGCGATCTGATTTGTTGTCAGTGACGAACAATCACGATTGTGTCTCGGCGACATACTCTGTTGCCACACAACTCCTCTCATCCAAGACCTACGCCGTTCTGATGCAATGACCTAGTCTCTGAAAACATTTGTTACAAAGAGATGTGACTGCTCAGCCAGTAGGTGTTTGTTTCTTCATAATGGTACAATGGATCTCCTCCATAGACTTGATCAAAACGCGTGGTTATTCCACTTTTGGCTGTAGGTGACGGTCGCACGCCGTCTCTTGTGCTGGCTTCATAATGTCCGGTCGTGTGTTTCACGTGCTGTCTTTGTACATTCCTTTCAGGCGCTTCATATGATCATTCACCATGTCTTGCTGTTTAAATACAGATTTGGGGTGCTGCCTAGAAAAAAAGAAGAAAAAAGAACATTATGTTATTGAAGAGGACGACAAAGTAAAGAAAAAGAAGGAGAGAAGAAGAAGACGAAATGGAGAAGAGGAAGTAGGGGGAGATGAAAGAGAAAAAAAAAAGTCAGCAGAAAGAAATGGAGAAGGAGGAGTAGGAGCGAGAGAAGAAGAAGAAAGGAAGTGGAGAACGAGGAGAGGAGGACAGGGTAAAGGGAAGAGGAGGTATGCAAAAACAAATGAGGGAGTGGAGGTGGAGGGTTGACTGAGGTGCGCAGGAGCGGTCCGCGCGCACAGGGGAGAGAATAAGGAGGGGAAGAAGTTGAGATAAAGAGCTCTGCTAGCGACGGGAAACAGGAGAGAGTGGAGAGAGAAGTTGGAGGAGAAGAAAGAAGAATGCATGAGGAAGAGGACGGTGGAGTATAGTTAAACGATGAAAAGAAAAATAAATCCTTCATTTTTATTCAGAATTACAATGCACATGAGATTACTTGCCTGGGCAGGAGCTAATGTCATGTTGTCACTCAGACGATAAATCCCAACACCATCCCCAAAACACCCTACAAACACTCCCGCACTCCTGCTTCCAATGTTTACAGCGTAATCCTGATTACAGCTCGTACTGCCAAGGAAAGAAGTCGGCAACCTGAACAGGGCTTATGACCGGGAAACCACCAGTTTATCAAATGGCAGTTGTGAAGGCTTTACCTCAAAAGTGTGGTGGAGGGGGGGCGGGGTGGCGTGGAGGTCGGGGTGATAAGGGATGGTGATGGCGTGGTGGAAGAGGAAGAACTCGTTTCTAAAGCGTTAAATGGGTTTAAAGTGTCTTCATGAGGTGCTGGGAAAAGCTGCATTTGATTTTATAGATGTAACGACGACAGTTTTCAGATGTGTGTCTGCAGTGTCATGGATTAGTTGGATGTTGCTTCCGCACACAGTTCCAAGTTAGGGCAAACTTATTTGTCAAGAAAAACGGGTTCTGTCTAATAGAGTGGAAAATAAAATTCTCGTTGGTTTTCAAGTTTAGACTCGTTTGGTTCTGAATAGTTATTTCAGCTTTAATTTTTTTCCGGTAGAAGTTAGTTGAACTTAGAATGTTACTGGTAATCAGTGAAAGTTATCAAAGTACTGAGGAAAGTTATCTGGTAATCTGGGAATGTTATCAAAGTCACATCTTCAAGCACATTGTGTCACAAACAAATAGCTACTTTTTAAGCTTTTATTTGACAACAAGATGTCTTTAATTCAGCAAATGAATCCCTGTGGGACTTTACTCTCTCTCTCTCATCCTCTCTCTCTATCTCTCCTCTATCTCTCTCCGGGTGTGTGTGTGTGTGTGTGTGTGTGTGTGTTGTGTGTGTTAGGGTGTTGACACTGCGCCCGTGCCGTCTAAGTGGCTCGCCAGTTAAAATACTAAGTGAGAGTGAGAGAGAGAGATATCGTGAGAGAGTCAGAGACTTCGAGACGCCATTGACGACGCACATGTGAGCCTCACTAGGTGAAGTTTCTTGTTATAAGAACGACGCAACAAGACTTCCATATGCACATGAACTTTAAGTTTGTATTTCTGTTTGTGGCCACACCAGGCGCGATTTTGTAGATGAGCCATTAAGCAGATAGCTTGTTGCATGACTGCCGATGACCTCATTTGTTTTGTTCAACGAAGCATTTCAGTTTGGCTGTTCTGCCTTTTAAGGCGTGCAGTTTTGGACACTTCATTGAAGACTTGTATGTCAAGAAATCTATTCAACATATGAGGAAAAGAGACGAATTCTTTGATCTTGGTTGCCAATTTCATTCACGAAGAATAACAAAAAATTTAAAAAACATTGTCGCTTGAGGGGATAGTGGATTGCAGAGCAAGTGACCTTTCATCTTTGCTGTTAGGCATGTTTTGGTCTTGGGCCGTTTATTCCGTTCTTGCGAAGCGAAGTTTTATAAAACTAAACTTTGCGCTAAAAACGAATCACATTTGTTTTGTCTGTTTCCTGCACTAGTGTGGCGCGCGGCATGTGTGTGTTGTGTGTGTGTGTGTTGTGTGTGTGGTGTGTGTGTGTGTGTGTGTGTGTGTGTGTGTTGTGTTAAATCTAAAAAAAAGACTTCAGCAGAGAAAAGAAAATGAGTGGATCTGAGTTTCATTTTCAACCGACAAATTGATTTCGGCAGAGGGAGAGATCGGCATAAGGTGAATATTGCCTTACAGGGATGAGGTGGAGGAGGGAGGATGGCTCCTCCCCGCCCTCGTTGGTCCAGTATATCGATGGTGTCGAACACCGCTACAAGTCCTCTACGGGATATTCCCCTGGAAAGTGTAACTGGCCCTGCGTACCGCTATATAAAACCCCACACACACACACCCTCGCAGGCATCACCTGACTACGAGGGAAGGAAAGTTGGTTTGTTTGTTTGTTTTTCCAGCTCTCCTCTAGAGGAAGTATACAGAATTAAAATTTTGTGGCACATGCACGAATGGTACCACCTAGCATGCTATTTCTGAAGACGTCCAGGCCTATCGGTGTGCCCTGACAGTGTGATTCTGTGTAGGAATTGTTGTTGTGGTTGCTGCTGTTGCTGTTTGTTCGTCGTTGTAGTCGTCCGACCGTCATCATCATCATTATCATGTATCATCGTTGTTGTGGTGTTGCATCTGCATACTTTGTTGTTGTTATTGTTGTTGTCAATCGTCGGAATTCGTTAGTGTTGTTGTTAAAACAACCATCATATTGTTCCATTTTTGAGATAAGAGCAACACATCTCTCGCACGCTCTCAAAATCAACCAAAGACAGGTAACATTCTCACGTCAATACGTCACCATATCACGGGATACAATGATACAGCAGCAACCATGTGTAACGTATTCATAAACCTTGCCAATGCTCATAATGCAGAGAAAACTGACGTGATAATCCGATCGTATCGGGAATGGCTGCCCCAAAGAAAATCTGTTGAAACTTGCTCGGTTCTATCTCAAGGCTGGTTTTTTTTCGATTGAACGTTGGGGACTATCACTATCCCTCTGAGTTGCTGAAACAAAGAAACAAAAAATTGTAAACTCGACACAGAAATTGGAGTTGGACTTAATAATGACCCCTGACAGTGAACGTAATAAACTTGATCGTCACCATGAACCTGTTGATTCTTTACAAAGATATTTCTCATGATGGAGCGCGTGTCAAATGTAGGTTGTGAATGGTATTTACGCCTAGGAAATCAAAATAATGTAATCTTATCGTTTTCATTATGAAAAATACATTTGAAAAGAAACTGTTTCGATTTGGATAAATTTTCTCTCTCTCTCTCTCTCTCTATCTCTCTACCTTATCTCTATCTCACAACTCTACAAACACAAAAACAAACAACTCCCACCAACAAACACGGACCGCAAGCACGCACGCACAGAACAAATAGGCACGCTCGCTCGCACACTCACACACACACACACACAAACACAAACAACAAACACTCACACCACACACAAACACACTCACAAGCACGCAAGCAAGCACCACAAACGAAAGCACAAACATACACATACAACACTGTGGACAACAGACACAGAAACAGGGGTATAAAAATAAAAAACCTAGAAAGTCAGAAGGCAGCAAACAGCGTAACTCTCGCCAGGACGAGCGCGCAAACACATCACACAAAACATCCCCCCCCCACACACACAAACAAACACATACTCGAACACAGGTCCGCACTCTTTGCATTTCACAAATTAAAGCATTACATCTACAATTCTTATAGTGCTATCCTGGATAAACTTAGAATCCACAAAGACAGTATCCTGCAGGCCCAAGGGATCACCTCCCATACCCACCCCCCCCCTCCCAAATCACGGGTATTATGACTGTAGACAGCGGAACGCGGATGGCTGCCCATAGTTTTTTCACTTGTAGACAGATTTACCTTATCAAACGTGAGTGGAAGAAAAAATTTGGACTGCAGCGATGATTATTGAATTTGGTCATTGGCAAAAGATGGATGAATGGAAGTGAAGAAGGTATGTGTGTGTTGGTGTGTGTGTGTGTGTGTGTGTGTCGGTGTGTGTGTGTGTTGTGCGCGACGCGCGCGCGCGCGCGCGCGCGCGGGGGCGCGCTCGCTCTCTACGGAGTGCTTTATTTTTGTAATGTTAATAAATCACAAACAAACACACACACACACACACACACACACACACACACACACACGAATGCACATCAACACTAGTACTCTGTGTGTGTGTGTGTGTATGGGTGTGCTGCGCGTGTTGAGGTGTGTGTGTGTGTGTGTTGTGTGTGTTGTGTGTTGGTGTTGTGTGAGAGAGAGAGAGAGAGAGAGACGGATGAGAGTCGCAAAGCCGCAGAGACAGAGACACAGGAGACTGTGAGAGGAAGAGATAGAAACAGAGACAAACAAAAAAATCCAGCTAAACTTGCACCAAATGAACTCGCTTACATGTTTGCAACTGACCACTCTTTCAGTGATGCCTTTTAGGTACATAAATGTTTACCATAATTTTAGGTTTGTGTATAACATACATTATAAAAGGTTGCGGTGGGTAACTTAGTCTTGTAATTTGTTTGATCTCTTTATTTCATCAGAACAGTAAATCTTTTTATTTTATTGTTTTCGTTTCCGCCTGCAGTTCACCTTCACTTGAAAACATACACAAACACACCACACACACACACACACACACAACCACACTCATACACAAACTACACAACACAAATAACTCATGGTTTTAAAGGAGATTATGTTGCTGAAAATTAATGACTGCATGTATCGTCAGAAAAGTGCAATACGTATATTTATCCTGGTTTTGGAATTGTCTCAATGTTTCTAGTTAATACAATTTTAGGGGGATTATGAAAGAAAAAAAATTAGTAAATGCTCCATAAATTATACAGTTTTTAATGAATAGTGTTATATCTGTTAATTTGACAGAATTAAAGTGATAAAATAGTTTATTTTCTTAGGGATTTGCAAAGCTATTGAATATCTGTTTGCAAAATAGGTCAACACACGTGCCTGACGCTCAACGCGCGCTCGGAGTGCTCGGTTAAAGTAAAATTTAGGTTAAAAAAAAATTAAGTTAGAGAAAATACGCACGTGTTTAAAAATGAACGAGCAAATGTTTTTTGAGAGATAGTTTTCTTATTAATATATTATTTCTTTCATGTTTAACTTTTTCAGATTAGTTTTATCTTAGTGTAGTCGGATATATCTTTAGATACGATTATATACATGGCGTGAGTTAGGTTTGTAAATGATGTGACGTATAGTTTAGAAGCCAGAAAATAACAACTTTGTCACATGAAAGCATTATGAACAATATTCTTGTGAATAACTATGAGCTAATAATGATATAACATCCTCTCTTCTCTTCTCTCTCTCTTCGAGAATGGACTCTGTCTAAATATTAGTCTTGATCAAATAATGGTTTTCTGAGTTCTGAGTCAGCGCTCTCTTCGTCTATCTCTCTCGTCTCTTCTTCTCGCTTTATTTTTCGTTCTTGTCATTTAGGTGTTATTTGCAATGT
>JAMYXO010006732.1:0-13137 GCA_033310375.1 Conus canariensis | reverse complement strand
ATTTATATTATATTTTTTTTTTTTTTTTTTGTTTTTTTGGTTTTTTTTTTTTTGGTTTTTTTATTATTTTTTGTTTATATATTTTTTTTGTTTTTTTTTTTTGTTTTTTTTTTTGGGTGGGGGTTTGTTTTTTGTTTTTTTTTTTTTTTTTCTTTTTTTTTTTTTTTTTTTTTTTGGGGGGTTTTTTGGGTTTTTTTTTTTTATTTTTTTTCTGGCTTATGACAAAGGAATTTGCAGAACTATCCTTTTTTAATCCTTGTGCGGTGAGCTAAGCCTGTGCAGCTGTTTGAACACAGTTTCCTGTACTCTCTCTACAAAATAGGCAACTGAGAACAACCGTACACTTCAGAACCTTCTCTGGAAACAGACAGACGAACTGGCAAAGGAAGGCACCGAAATGAAGCAGCCACACTCATATAGTGACGAGGTAAATACCCTTGAAAGAAAGAGAAGGGAGGCAACTCATCACCAACAATAGCAGCAACAACATCACCACTTTGTCCCTCCCCTAATCTGTACAGGACAGCTCGTCATCCTTTTACCTTTTGCTAATGTGAAGGTTTTCAGCCAAGTGTCAGCCAAGTGTCACAACGTGTGCAAAGGGGTATGCCAGACCATGGCAGGATAGCGACCAGGCACACTGATCAGTAACTGCAAGAACAAGATTCGGTGCATTTTGTGTCAGTTTGGACTTTTTCTAACGATTTGCATGTTTAAAGACATCCATTAAGTGAATTAAACTAGTGACGTGAGTTCATTTTACGGCCCAAGAAATACAGACACCTGCAATGCTGGTTAGGAAACGAGAGCAACACTTTCAGAGACGCATCCATTAAGTGGAAGAAACACATTTATTTGGTTCCAGTCTTCTCATCTGAATATATAGCAAGAAGTGTGGTTCCTTTTCTTAAGCCACGTTGCACAGACGGCACGTATTCGTATTTCAGATTCTGAAAATACGTTTACTTGCCGTCTATGTGACAATGTTAAGAAGATGAGAGAGAGAGAGAGAGAGAGAGAGAGAGAGAGAGAGAGAGAGAGAGAGAGAGAGAGAGAAGACAGACAGACAGACACACAGACACACAGACACACAGACACAGACATAGAGACAAACACAGAGAATTAACCCCCCCTCCCGCCCCTCCCCCCACCACCCCCAGCTCCGAGCCCTTCTCCTCCGCCACCCCTACAGAGAGAGAGAAGAAATGGTTACTCTCAAAAAGTCTTAATTCTTGAAACCAGTCATTAATTCTGGCCGACAAATTGACTTGACGATGATTAAGAAATGAAATCCGGAAAGCAAACGTCCTAATTCTTGAAACCAGCCATTATTTCTGCCGTGAAATTGATTTCATGATAATTAAGAAGTGAAATCCGGAAAGAAAACACCGCTGGCTGCAATTTCCTTTGACTTCAATCATTAGCTAAGATATCAATTTCAAAGATGCGCATGCTTTCTACTCCCTTAACTGACGACGTAAATAAGACAGTGTTGAAACTCACTATGAAACTCAGTTTCTAAGACTCGGCACAATACTGGCCTGGTTGAGAAACATACACCTGCCCTGAGACTTTCAACTCTTAACAATTTCTGGACCCCCGAAATCACTCGGCGTAAAGGGAGGCTGCCAGGCTTAAGGTCATAGACGGGAAAAAAAAGTCTTTCAACTTGAAGGATTTTTGACGTAGAAACTCCACTGCAAAAACGAAACATCTTAATACTGAGACAGTTTCTGAAAAAAAAAAACCCACCATAAAATGTGCTATTGTTAACCAGTAACTGTATATACACGAAGACGTTTGAAACAACCCTCCATACACATGAAAGGAGTACTAGAACGTGGCAGTCTGCATGGAAATGCCACTGATCTGCAAGCTGAACCTGAAGGGTTCAGAATCGGAGTCAGGAACTCTGGCATTCCATGGTAGCTCTTCAGGAGAGAAGGTGTTAAAGAACGGGAATTTGCTTTCCATTCATTGTATACGTTAATTTTCTCCAGAAAAGCAACAAGTCTGATTTAAAAAAAAAAGGAATCAATAAAGCGTATTTGCAAATGAAGCATGCAAAGAAAACTTAGCATTCGGGTCATGGGGTAACGTGCATTGAGAGATTGTGAAAGAAGTCGAAAGCTATTCGACTTTTTGTATTACATACTAAAACAGAGGGAGAAGACAGACAATCAAACACGACAAACAAGTGTGGTGTCGTGTGTGTGTGTGTGTGTGTGTGTGTGTGTGTGTGTGTGTGTGTGTGTGTGTGTGTGTGTGTGTGTTAGGGGGGGGGGGGTGCGAGAGAGAGAGACAGAGACAGAGACACACACACACAGAGGGAAGGTAAGGAGAGAGAGAGAGGAGAGAGAGAGAAGAGGGAGAGAGAGAGAGGAGAGAGAGAGAGAGAGATAGGTCGCCCCTCCCAGCTGTTTCCCACTCTCACTCTCTTTCAAGCACCACCACCACCACTACCACTACTACCACTACTACTACTACTACTACTACTACTATTATACTACTACTATTACTACTACTACTACTACTACTAGTAGTAGTAGCAGTAGTAGTAATAGAGGTTGTGGTAGTAGTAATAGTAGCAGTAGTAGTAGCGTACAATTACACAAAACGCTGCGATCAGGTCGTTTTCTGACACTAGTGAGACAAGTGTGCGAACTGTGAGGAAGTGACCTGTGAAAGCTATCATCAGGTACACACTCTGTCGCATCTTGATCCACTCTCTCCTCTGTCATTGCTGTTCTCAGTTTCACTGTCTCTCGTAGCAGAGCACAGTTACTATGTGGTCCAGTCTGTCATGGGATCACC
Source organism: Conus canariensis (assembly GCA_033310375.1). NCBI lineage: Eukaryota > Metazoa > Mollusca > Gastropoda > Neogastropoda > Conidae > Conus > Conus canariensis. The sequence goes on along the minus strand of JAMYXO010006732.1, from coordinate 10,323 downwards.
GTCACCTAAAAATGTATAGACTTCATTCATGCATTAATCTTAGATTGCCACAAAAATCAATTTTTTTTAAAAAACCAAAAAACGTGAAAAAAATGGAGTGAGGGGTGGGAAGTTTTAGTGTAGAGGGGATATAGTGGTGGTGGGGTAGTTAGGGGAGGCAGGAGGATGAGGATGGGGGAGGCAGAGAGAGTTGTGAGACGTATATGGTGCGTGTTTATGACAACAGTAAGTTGTGTATTCCAGGTTATGGATATAAAACAGCAGATTTCTTAAAACAAACAAACAAAGACAATTTCCTCGCACAAAACATCGCATGAAACAATCAAATAACATTACTTGTGATCTTGAGGTTTTTCCAATGTCAGTCTTCAAAAATGAGACCACACAAACATTCAATGTGCGCGGGCGCGCGCGCGCGCGTGCGTGCCTGCGTGCGTGCGTGTGTGTGTGTGTGTGTGTGTGTGTGTGTGGGTGTGTGTGTGTGTGTGTGTGTGTGTGTGTGTGTGTGTGACTACCTTCTGCAGCGATTTGATTAAACATTTTTGACATCTTGATACGGGAAGAAAGAATTGGGGTGGCGTGAGGATTGTAAGGTACTTCACTAAATAGTAGCGTATTGCTTTTCTTTGCGGAACAACGCGTTTTGTCACATTTAAGACATATAGTATGGAGTCCTGGGAGGAGTGGGGCTGACTGTGTGGGGCTCACAGTACATCTAATCTCTGTTGTGACATGCTGTGTTGAATACTGCCCCCTCCCCCCCCCCCCCCCCTCCGTTGGGACATACGCGCATTGTCGATATGGCACTTACAGGGATGTATCCCCAACAACAAGAGCTCCCATTGTTAGATCACACCTGAACCCGATTTACTTATCACCATCTCTGTCATTATTATTATTGTTGTTATTATCATCATTACTATAATGATAATAATCATTACTATTTCACAACTACTACTACTTTGTTACGGATGGTGTGCGGTGCGTGTTTTGCTGTCTGACTCTCGCTCTCAAAAGTTTGGATGCGTGCAATAATTATTCCCTACGCACACCCACACCAAACGCACATGGATAGCCAGGCAATACACGAGTTAGATTTTTTTTCTTTATAATTATGCTGCCTGAACCATCAAACATACATTCATGTGAACTGGTACAAATCAATACATGTCACTACATAGCATATAGATCAAGATATCAATACATAGGAACTTCAATCATCAGATATCAGCATATCATAGTACATATCTTGATATCACTCACAGATCTCGCCGGCGCCGTCCACAGTGTTTCACATATGCAGTCAACACACTCGGTTCCACAGTACCACACTCGGTTCCAAGCCACAGTCTACAACACTAAAAAAGACAAATAAGGATAACCAAGGTCCCCACATGATAAGCACAGCCGTTCACAAACACAAGAGATGATGAAGAAGAAACAGGGTCTCCACACAACAAGCACAATAAATCACGTCAAACTATCAGAAGAAGAACCCCAAATTCACAAGGCACAGTAATCCATAGCAGAAGAACCGCAGATTCACAAAGCACAGCAATCCACAGAAGAAGAGCCGCAGATTCATAAAGCACAGTAATCCACAGAAGAACCGCAGATTCATAAAGTACAGCAATCCATAGAAGAAGAACCGCAGATTCATAAAGCACAGTAAACCATAGAAGAACTGTAGATTCACAAGGCACAGCAACCAATATTGAATCCCTGGAGAACACGATTTCAGCAAAGTCCATAGAACACAATAAACTTCGATTCCACGTATTGTTGATCTAAAACAAAAATTAATTAGCTTCTCCGTGTATTGATATTACAATGTTCACATCAATAAATTCAGCCCACCGACGCACATGAGGTGGTACAATTAGAGCACATAAATATTCTTGCAGGAGTTTTAAGTCACTCTCGGCGACACAGCATTCACAACATTTCTATAACAATTAAATTTCCTGGTACATATTTCGCTGGTACCGTCATCAGAAGTATCGCACATACACAATGAACATCAACGTACTACTGACTTGAAAGTCAGCCTCTCCACATAGTAACACTACGGAGAAAACGACGATTAAAACAAAATAAATTAGGCTGGACACCAAAGCCTCGGCCGTTAGTTCTTGCTCTCCTCTTCCGTCAAAATTTTTATTATTTTCATCATGTTCTTATGTCATTTCAAGTTGACGTCATAATTTACGTTGACGTCACAATACTCCCCCTCCTAAAAAACAAACAAACAATGACCGAATTGTTTTTTTGAAGAAGTAAACAAACAGCTGAATACAGAAACCCAGAAATCATACATCAAAACAGCTTCATAAAACTACAGTTCACACAAGGAACCTCACTTCCTAAGGGATCAATTGATTTTCACATGAACGGGAGAGAAGGTCAGCGAAAACATTCGCCGAACCAGGAACTGGCTGGACTTCAAACGAGAATTCCTGCAACGACAACGCCCATCTCATAATTCTTGAGTTCTTAAAGTTTGACGTTCTCAGGTACGTCAAGGATGATGATCCGTCTGCAGGATAAATCTGACTCCCCAAAGGAACCTAACAAACTTCTGCACAGCCCAGACAATGGCTAAACATTCCCGCTCAATAGTACTGTACGCCTTCTCACGATCAAGCAACTTTCGACTAGCGAACACGACTGGGTGAAGGACATCATCACTCTCCTGAAGTAATACAGCACCCAAACCAACAGAACTAGCATCAGTCCTGAGAACAAAAGGATTACCCAACCTAGGTAACAACAACACAGGTGCAGAAGACAAGACACCCTGAATCTTCTTCAAAGCTTCAGCACACTCAGGAGTCCAAGAAATAGACCTTCCAGCACGATCAGCATCTTTGATCAAATCCGACAGTGGAGCACTCAAAGTAGCAAACCCAGGAACATATCTCCTGTAAAAACTGAGCAACCCCAACAAAGACCTGACCTGCTTCCTGGTAGCAGGAGTGGATATATTCAAAATCTTATCAACCTTCTTACCTTCAGGACGCATAGTACCACCTCCAACAACATGACCAAGGAACTCAAGTGAACGAAAGCCTGCCTCGATCTTCGAAGGACGAGCTGTGAGGTTGAAAGACCTCAGACGAGAGAGCACACCCTTCACATGTTTAAGGTGAGCATCCCATGACATACTGTACACAAGAATATCGTCAAAAAAATTGATGGCAGAAAACTGATCTAATGCCAGCATGCGCATCATACGTGCAAACACTGCAGGAGCCGATATAAGTCCAAAAGGCATCCTGACAAACTGGAATAGACCCATGTGTGTTGTAAAAGCCGTCTTCGGACGATCCTCGGGCTTAACCACGATCTGCCAATATCCTTTTGCAAGATCTATCTTTGTGAAAAACTGAGCATCAGCTAGCCTTGCAAAAAGACTCTCAACATCAGGAATAGGTTCGGCATCAAAGACGGTAATCTTGTTCAAAGATCTGAAATCAATGCAAAATCGACATGTACCATCTTTCTTCCTGACCAACACAACTGGAGAGGCATACGGACTATTTGATGGCTCAATGATACCAAGATCTAACATGATACCGTTCTCTCTCTCGACAACCTCTCTAGCAAAAAAAAGGGATATCATAACGCTTCTTTCTAACAGGCACATCTGAAGTAAGAGGGATCTCTAATAGTACATCACCTGAGAAAGAACCTGGTTTAGGAGTCAAAATGTCCTGAAAATCATCACAGACTGCACGCAACTCCCTGGAACTGCTGTCAGACAAAGCACAATCAAACTGTACAGAACGAACATCTTCATCTGGCATAGAAGACGCCATCGGAACAGTTAAAGTGGGAATGGTTAAAGCGTCATCACAGTCCTGGACGACACCAACTGTACAAACTACTTCATGAACAGTACAAACGGACTCCAGAGAGGGATCCACAGAAAGACCAACTCCTGGAGAACACTCCAGAGAAACCTGTTCCTGCTCACAAGCCAAAGGTGCTATCTCTGACCAAGGCACTGAAGTACCTTGTGAAAGAACAACTGTAGGTACAACAACATCAGAAGTAGATACAACAGCACAATGAATATACTTTTTGAGCATATTCGCATGAAAGATCTTTTCCTTGCCCTTAACCAAAACCTTGTAACCTGGATGCAAGACTTTGACTACTGGGAAAGGCCCTGACCAACTGGCTAACAACTTGTTAGAATCAGTCGGTAACAAAACTAAAACTTCATCTAGTTGCAAAGCGAGAGGACTGCAGGCGGAAATCTAAACAAATCTTAAATAAATGTTAGCGAACCGCCCAGAGAACGTGGACAAACGAGTCACAAGACGAAAACACAACGCGTTTCGACCTCTTATGTCTTCATCAGGTGAGACATTAACGAATAAAACAATGAAAATTCACTTAGCATTCGTTAATGTCTAATTATTCGTTAATGTCTCACCTGATGAAGACCTAAGAGGTCGAAACGCGTTGTGTTTCGTCTTGTGACTCGTTTGTCCACGTTCTCTGGGCGGTTCGCTAACATTTATTTAAGATTTGTAAAACTTCATCATCAACTTTGAAACGGCGTTCCCTGGCCTTCTTGTCAAAGTACTTTTTACACTTCAAAGCGGAATCAGCAGAATTCTCCATGGCTAACTTACATGAGTCAGCAATGACATTCTTGAGTTCAAACAAGTACGAATAGAGAGGTTTTGCTTCAACATCCTGAGCATCTGACTGAGTCCACGACTCCTGTAGTAAAGCAATAGGACCACGAACCTGCCGACCAAACAGCAACTGAAAGGGAGAGAAACCTGTACTCTCAGAGGGCAACTCTCTGCACGCAAACAACAGTGCAGGCAAATAACGATGCCACGCCTTTGGGTGAGTGCGGACAATCTTTTTCAACATGGACTTCAAAGTCCCATGAAACCTCTCAACATGACCATTTGCCTGCGGATGATACGGCGATGTACGTATGCCCTTTGCACCACACAAAGCATGAAACTGCTTCATAAGCTCAGAGTTGAACTGTGTACCCTGATCAGACAGAATCTCCTTGGGAAAACCTAAACGAGAAAAGATTCCCAACAATGCCTCTGCCACAGCAACAGAGGAGATATCCTTCAACGGAACAGCCTCCGGAAAACGGGTAGCAATGTCAATCATGGTCAAGATGAAACGATGACCTTGTTCTGAGGGAGGAGACAGTGGACCAACAAGATCAACAGCCACACGATCAAATGGAGTACTGATGATTGGAACAGACGCAAGGGGTACTGGACAAACTCTGCCCTTTGATACCGTCTTCTGACAGACATCACAGGAAGCAACATACTTCGCTACATCCACAGTCACTCCAGGCCAAAAGAACTTGTTAAGGATTCTAAACAGAGTACGCCGAGAACCACAATGACCCGACAAAATCAGATCATGCGCCACAGATAACACTGTAGGTCGAAGTTCAAGAGGAACAACAACCTGATCAAAAGAGATATCATTTTGGACAAAATGTCTGTACAGAACACCATCAGACAAGAAGTAATAAAAGGTAGTTGTACCTGACTTCTTCACCTCACCAGAAGACGCTGACTGGAAGCACGACTTCAATGACGCGTCATCTTTCTGTTTCTGAACAAGGTCAGAACGGGAAATGTTCAGATCATCAGGAATCTGACACAAAGGCTTTTTTCCACAACATGCTTAGCTCTAGCCCTCGTAACGGCGGCTAAAGAGAAAGGTTCACCAGATACATCACTAAACTCATCGCTCACAGAAACTCCAGGTACATTACCCACAATGAGATCTGCGACAGGGCTATCCAAGACACAACAAGTCAAATCACCCACAAAATAAGGACAACTGACTGAAACTGTAGCCAGTGGAAACTCATCCACACGACCACCAAAAGAAACACACTTCACTGTGGTTCCTAACATCTGACTGTCAGAAACTAACCGTTTGCGAACACCACAAATAGTAGCACCAGTATCACGCAGAACAGAACTCAAAGTGCCATTCACAGAACCAGACTCCAAGTGTAATTTGCCTGTGAACTCACCAGCAGCAAGACAAGCAAAAGGAGTATCAAGAACAGAGCAACAGGCACTGGACTGTTTGCTGTCAGCTGAGTTCTCGACAAAAGTAGAGTTACCAACCACAAAAGGACACGTGTCTGGGTGGCTAAGGGTGCAAATTCTACAAGGGTTTCTACCTGACTTCCATGGACACCTAGCAGCTACATGTCCTGTCTTTTTACACAAAAAACACACAACACTTGCAAACTGATCAGAAGCACTTTCTGAGGAACTCTTACTGCCAGGGATATAACGGGCGCCACGACCACGATAACGGCTACCGCCAAAGTTATTTCCACGACCAGCTGAGTAACCAAAGCTCTGATGACCACAATAACAGCTACCACAAAGTTACTTCCACGATCAGCTGAGGAACCAGAGTAGTGGCCACTGTTTTGAAAAGTAGAGTATCTGTTTCCTCTGTCAGACTGACCACAGTATGGAGTTCTATCAGACTGACCGGGATACGGATTTCTATCAAATTGACCAGGAGTTTTGTATCCAACAGAAGCAACAATGTTTACATCAGCTTTCCAAGAAAGCACCTTAGTGGGATGAGCATGTCTGTATGACTCTGCAGACTTGATCATTTCATCAAACGTTTTCACATCTTTTTTCACACAAAAAAGTAGCCAAGGCCTTAGAGACACACTCCAAAAACTGCTCACGCAAGATAAGATCCACCAGACCTTCAAAAGACTTATCATTGTTTGACAAAGAGACCCAACGGTCAAACAAACGTCTAAGTTCAACTGCAAAGGTCTCGAAAGGTTCATCTGAGCTAGGTTTAGCCTCACAAAAACGCTTACGAAAACCATCTGGAGTACATTGAAATTTTTTCAGCAAGCTCTCTTTCAAAAGCTCGTAAGACACAACATTATTTTCAGCGAGACTGTGATAGAGAGTTAAAGCGGAACCCTCAAGTAGTGCAGACAGGTATGTAACCCACAAACTCTCAGACCATCCTAAGGACCGAGCATGGGTTTCAAAACGAAACAAGTAACTGTCTATATCATCAGTTCTTTCCTTGAAAGGGGGCAACTTAGGAAAAGTAGGACGAGGGGCGTTAAACCTGGGAAAACCAGAACCCTGACTCTCACTGTCCTGTCCTGAGACCGCACTCTGCTGAGAAGTTATTTGTAACTGTATTCTTTTAGTTTCCTCTATCTCTCTTTGCTGAATTCTTTTTGTTTCCTCTTGCATTCTTTTTGTTTCCTCTTCCTCTTGCATTCTTTTTGTTTCCTCTTGCATTCTTTTGTTTCTCTTGCATTCTTTTTGTTTCCACTTGCTTCTTTGTTCCTTTTTTGCATTCTTTTTGTTTCCTCTTGCATTCTTTTTGTTTCCTCTTTGCATTCTTTTTGTTTCCTCTTCATCTTGATTCTTTTTGTTTCCTCTTGCATTCTTTTTGTTCCTTCCTCTTGCATTCTTTTTGTTTCTCTCTCTTGCATTTTCTTTTTTCCTCTTCCTCTTGCATTCTTTTTGTTTCCTCTCTTGCATTCTTTTTGTTTCCTCTTCCTCTTGCATTCTTTTTGTTTCCTCTTTTTGTCATTCTCTTTTGTTTCCTCTTCCTCTTGCATTCTTTTTGTTCTTTGCTTCTTTTGTTTCCTCTATTTGTATTGCTCTCTTTTAGTTATCTCTTCTTCCTGCATTCTTTTCTTTTTATTCTTTCCTTCTTTCCATATCTTGAGCAATGCATTTATCACTTAGCTGTCATACATGATCTTCTCCTCCAAAGACACATCTTACTCGTTGTAAATATTTGCACACTTGTCTCATGAGACACAGGCATCTTCTTAGCTCGTGCATAGAAATGAAATATTGTCCGTCAAACCGACACACACACACACCAACAACACACACACCCATAGTGGATCAAATACAAACAATTGCTATCACAAGCAAAAAAGGTTTGAAACCCCTGTCCACTAAAATATATATATATATATATAATTATAAATTATAAATTATATATATATGAATTCCAAAGAGGATTTTTTTTCAAACAAACATTAACGACAATCACTCTTTAAAATTCTAAGTATTATCAAACCCAACCAACAAAAGATAGAGATAAACAATGAAACAGGATTTCAGGGATATGGGGAGAAAGAAAAACACAATCGATAATCAATACCAAATTTTCAGCAACAAGTATAAATCAAGCAATGACATGAGAGTAATAACGAATATAATCAATGTATTGTTGTTGTTATTTTATTCATTTGTTTTTTTTTATTTTTATTTTTTTACACACTAAGCATTCAAAATGAAACAACTGATAACTTTTTTTTTTCTTAATGGTTCAGGGCAGCCGCTCACACACTCATTCATTCAAGAGAAAAGAACCCTAAGAATGCTGAAGAAGCAACACAATCCCCAAGTAAAGATAAAAACAGAAATAATCAAAGAGATAACTGAAGATAATGAAAATAAAGCCCACAAAGGAAGGAAGAACTAGGAACTAGGCCCTCGTATCTCCAGAAACTATACAGAAGGAGATACCCCGTTACGCTGGAGACGGGAAAGAAAGTAAACAAGAACAGTATAAAACAAAACAATACAACACAACTCAATTGTTCAAAAGAAAAGTCTGTGAACGTGACCTATTACTTCTAATTGGGCAATTATAGGTGTACAAAAACAAATCCTACCACTAAGGCGATTTTTAATTCAATACCAAAAGAAATTTAACTACGGGGTCACCAGATGTTACGGATGGTGTGCGGTGCGTGTTTTGCTGTCTGACTCTCGCTCTCAAAAGTTTGGATGCGTGTAATAATTATTCCCTACGCACACCCACACCAAACGCACATGGATAGCCAGGCAACACACGAGTTAGATTTTTTTTTCTTTATAATTATGCTGCCTGAACCATCAAACATACATTCATGTGAACTGGTACAAATCAATACATGTCACTACATAGCATATAGATCAAGATATCAATACATAGGAACTTCAATCATCAGATATCAGCATATCATAGTACATATTTTGATATCACTCACAGATCTCGCCGGCGCCGTCCACAGTGTTTCACATATGCAGTCAACACACTCGGTTCCACAGTACCCCAAGCCACAGTCTACAACACTAAAAGAAGACAAATAAGGATAACCAAGGTTCCCACATGATAAGCACAGCCGTTCACAAACACAAGCGATGATGAAGAAGAAACAGGGTCTCCACACAACAAGCACAATAAATCACGTCAAACTATCAGAAGAAGAACCCCAAATTCACAAGGCACAGTAATCCATAGCAGAAGAACCGCAGATTCACAAAGCACAGCAATCCACAGAAGAAGAGCCGCAGATTCATAAAGCACAGTAATCCACAGAAGAACCGCAGATTCATAAAGTACAGCAATCCATAGAAGAAGAACCGCAGATTCATAAAGCACAGTAAACCATAGAAGAACTGTAGATTCACAAGGCACAGCAACCAATATTGAATCCCTGGAGAACACGATTTCAGCAAAGTCCCATAGAACACAATAAACTTCGATTCCACGTATTGTTGATCTAAAACAAAAATTAATTAGCTTCTCCGTGTATTGATATTACAATGTTCACATCAATAAATTCAGCCCACCGACGCACATGAGGTGGTACAATTAGAGCACATAATATTTCTTGCAGGAGTTTTAAGTCACTCTCGGCGACACAGCATTCACAACATTTCTATAACAATTAAATTTCCTGGTACATATTTCGCTGGTACCGTCATCAGAAGTATCGCACATACACAATGAACATCAACGTACTACTGACTTGAAAGTCAGCCTCTCCACATAGTAACACTACGGAGAAAACGACGATTAAAACAAAATAAATTAGGCTGGACACCAAAGCCTCGGCCGTTAGTTCTTGCTCTCCTCTTCCGTCAAAATTTTTATTATTTTCATCATGTTCTTATGTCATTTCAAGTTGACGTCATAATTTACGTTGACGTCACATACTTCTTATCATCATCATCTTATTATTATTATTATATCATTATTATTTTTATTACTATTATTATACTGTTAGTATCATTATTGTTATTATTATTATTGTTGTTGTGGTTGTTGTTATGATTTTCACTCGTATTGTTACCTTTCCAGCAGCCTCGATTCACATCCATTTTGCGTCTAATTTGAGGAGATAAATAATCGTTCGTTCTCCTTTTCCATTGTCTTGAATTCTGTTTGTTTTGCCTAAAGAAGACCAAAGAGGTCAAAACGCGTCGCGTTGTGTCTTGTAATTTGTTTGTCTCTTTCGTT
>JAMYXO010006731.1:0-13138 GCA_033310375.1 Conus canariensis | reverse complement strand
ATTTTTTTTTTAAAATTGTTTTTAATATTTTAAGGAGAACTTTTTTGTAGCAATTTTCGCGCGTTTTTAAAAAAAATCGTTTTTTTGGGGAAAGGGAATTGTTTTGCGAAGAGACACATAGATATGCCCCCCCCCTCCCCCGTCCCCACCATCGCCTCCTCACGGGGGGCAAATTTAAAACTGGTTTTTTAGGTCAGTACGGTGGTCAGTTCCATCTTATAACAAAAAAAAAACCCCGCCCCCCCCCCCCCCCCCCCCCCCCCCCCCAAAAAAAAAAAAAATTTCAAGATCGAAGGAAAAAAATTTGTTGAACAAAAAGGGTGGTATGGTATTGAATCAATAATCCACCACCCCCAACGCGCGCGCGCGCGCGCCCCCCACACCACCCACACCGCATGATAAATCACCTGTTGATTGATCCCCCTACTAAGGGAATTCACAACATTCCGAAAATTTTTGGTTTGAGCTTGATTAGAAAGGGAAAGGGAAAAAACCCTGATGTAAAAGTGATATCAATAAATAAAAAAACTGGTGGGGGGAAAGAAGCAAAAAATCGACAGGAAGAACGCCCCCAAACCAAAGGCTGCCGCTGTGGAAGCAAAAAATGCCCAGGGAAGGTCAAAGGGTACTGTGAAAGCGTTTCACACTTGAAAAACCCTTTAAAGTTTGGTTCACCAGGTCTCACTAAATTTTCCGAAGCAGGGCAGCTGTTCTGCGGCCCTAACTACGAGGTACATTGGGAGAAATGGGGGGCGTGGGAAGGCGTAGCAGTCAGGTCCCAAAGTCTTGGCCTGCACTTGAAAATCAGTTCCGCGAAAATAATTTTTCCGCCAGGGAAGTAAAAGTGGTAAGCCAAAGGAGTTACTTCAGCTTTAAAGAAAAAAAGTCGACGTTATATCCGAAAAAAAGGCGTCTTTTTTGTTTTTAGTAGACGTAACGCGTGTGGCCCCCTAAGGGTTTTCAAATAAATACAAAATTTAGGAATGTCGTATGATCGGATTGTTTCACTGAAAAATAATTTGTTTGAGTCCCATTTTTCACTGAAAAAAAGACTTTGTGCCCCATCGTTTTCCCGAAAAAGAAATTTTTTGATGTCCCATTTTTTCCCTGAAAACGAACTTTGTTTTATGATCCGCTTGTTTCACTGAAAAAAAAGAACTTTGTTTTTGATCCCATCGTTTCCTGAAAAAATTTTTTTTGATGTCCGCATTTTGTTCACTGAAAAACGAATTTTTTTTTATGATCCCCATTGTTTCACGAAAAACTAAATTTTTTTGAGATCGGTCTGTTTTTATGAAAAAAAGTTTGTTTTGATGTCCGCTCTGTTTCACTGAAAAAAGAACTTTTTTTTGTGTCCGCATCTTTTCCTGAAAAACGAATTTGTTGATGTCCGATTGTTTCACGAAAAAAGAACTTTTTTATGATGAAAATTTTTTTACTGAAAAGCTTTGTTTTTGATCCCCTCTGTTTTATGAAAAACGAACTTTTTTTGAGATCCCTCTGTTTCCTGAAAAAAGAATTTGTTGTACGACGTTTCACTGAAAAAAAAGTTTGTTTGAGTCCGGTTTTTTCACGAAAACAATTTTTGTTGAGATCCGATTTTTTCACTAAAAAACAAAGTTTGTTGATGACCCGCATCTGTTTCACTGAAAAAACTTTTTTTTTTGTGCCCGCATCGTTTCACTGAAAAAATAACTTACTTTGACCGGATTTTCACAAAAAATTTTGTTCGTATTGGGGCCGTTTCCCCCCCTTTTCCCCCTTTCCAAAAACTTGTTTAAAATCGGGACCCCTTTCGCTCAAGAAGTTCAAATAGGTTTTTAAAACGTCCTTTAAAGAAAGGCTATATTTGGATCTGTCGTGTCCCAGGCCCGTATCACTGAAAAAAAAGCCCCGTTTCGATCCGTCTGATCTGAAGATTGTTGTTTGTTCGATCCCCTTCCCGAAAAGATTCGCTTTTGGCCGATTCCATGTTTGTCTTTCCCCCCCTTTGTAAACGAAAATATTTTGAATGAATTTGAAATATCTTGTTTAAAGATCCGACTGCTTTTCACCCGTCGAAAAACGTCCCCAAAAAAAAAAAGGTCGTTCTCGGGCCCAAACCAAAAAAAAAAAAAAAAAGCACAAAAAAAAAAAGCAAACGGTATGGGAAAAAATAAAATCCCCGGCAGAGGTAAATGTTAAAATTTCCCCAAAAAAAAAAATCAACCCCAAAGATAATGAGGGGTGTGTGACTTTTTTAAGGTTTTTTTCATCAAAAAGTCTTTTCGTTTTTTTGTTTGTTTGTTTTTTTCCTTTTTTTTCTTTTTTTTTTCTTTCTTCCCTTCCCCTTCAGTGGCTTTGGGCCGCAGCCCCCCCCCCCCCCCCCCCCCATTCGACCCCCCCCCCTGTTCGTCTCTCCATCCTAACTCCCATCTGTTTGTGGTGCGCCTCGCGTCCACCGGAAAATTCCATTTAACCAAAAAAAAACAAACCCCGCTAAGAGAGAGAGAGAGAGGAGAGAGGGGAACGAGAGGGGGGAGAGAGAGGAGAAGGGAGAGAGAGAGGGAGAGTGACATTCAACGAATCACTTCGGTGGTTTAGCGATGCCTGTTTGATGAGATTTTAAAACCCTTTTACCAAAAACCCAAAGCTTTACTGAACGCAGCACAAGTAAAGTCCTTTTTTCGGGGCACTACTACAGTCTTTTAACCCTCGCCTTTAAATTTTTAGTGCCATTTCTTGCCCCCAGATCGCTCGGTCGGGAGTTAGGGAAATCAGAACTGGGGTCAGCACGAAAAGGGCACGAAGGCCCACAGATTCAAACATTGGTAATGACGTGAGGTGGGGGGAAAATAAACAAAGATGGTGTGGGAGATTCTGTCTGAGAGTCCAACTATAAAAACCCAGTATAAAGAGGCCTATGAGTCAGATGCCGTCAACGCTGGGAAACTAGGCAAAACTCTCAGAGTGCAGTCTTTTACAGTCAAACCCCCACTCCCTAGTTTTGTCCCCGGTTTGTATCTAAGCATAACTAATTTTGTTGCGGGAAATCCAAGGCAAAAAAAAAAACCCCCAAAAAACAACAAAAAAACAAAAAACAAACAACAAAAAAACCGCACAAAAAATGTTGTAAGGGCCAAAACCAAGTTTCCTTTTTTGCAGTCCGAAAAATAGCCCACCCCCAAAACAGAGAGCTCAACAAAAGTTCAGTCCCTAATTTATTTCCATAGCTAGTCTTTTCTGCGTGTTCATTTTTTTTTTCGATGTTCCTGAAGCTCTTTTTTTTTTTTTTTAACAAAGCTTCGGTCCCAGCGCAATTTTAAAAAGTTTTCATTTCGTCGAGAATTTTATTCCACAGACCCCGCTAAGGGCCGCAAATGGAACTCGCGGGGAAAAGGAAGTTTGAAATTTTATGTTTCTGTCTGCACTTGAAATACGTGCAGCCTGTGCACCCCGAAGTTTCATTTTCCCCGTCGATACCCTGCGGGCTGAAGATGAAACCCCAAGATTTATTACAAAAACCCCAAGGAAAAACAAAAAAAATGGAGCAGGGAAAAGCCAAAACTTGATACCCGTTCAGACAACGGCAGAAATCAAGCCATGCTGAACGGTGAATACTGACAAAAAAACAAATCAAACCAAACCAAAACAACCACACCCACACCACAACACAACCCCACACAAAAACACCACACCAAAGTCAGTTATTTTACAGTCTGAGGTGAGCAGCTCAACAAGGTGGTTTAAACAGGCTGGGCCCGACAGTTTAGGATCTACGGAAGGCAAATTGAGTGACTTGTGTAAAATAAAAGAAAACCCTTGTTGACATGGCGACAAGTTGTAGTGTGTTTTTTTGGGGGTTTCTTAAGTGTCGTGACATGCAACAAAGTTGAGTGGGTTTTTGCGTAGTTTTGGAACAATAGTATGACATGGAAACAAGTTGTGTGGGGTTTTTTTTTTTTTTGGACTTTTAAACCCAACAGTTTGAAGGCCCCCAAGTTTTAGTAGGGTTTTGCATATTTTACATTATCATGACAGGCTTCAAGTTTTGGTGGTTTTAGCGTGTCTGACCTCGTCTGACATGGCGAAAGTTGTATTTGGTTTTGCGAGTCTGAACCTAGCAGGGCGGGACAAATTCTGCGTGGTTTTTTGGCGTAGTTTTTCTAAACGAATCTGGAGCCCCCAAAGATCGAAAATGACAAAAAGACCCGCGCAAAAATCGCATTTTTTCGTCCTGGCCACATTCGATTCTCCACGTTTTGTTCAATCGGATCTTTTCGCTGTCTGCTCTTTTGCAAACAGAAAATTAAAAAGCGAAAAAAAAAAAAAAAAAAAAAGTGGAAAAGCATAAACGTACTAGTTTACCCTGAATACGCGTGAGTTTCCCAAAAAAAGAGGAAAAAACGTTTTGGGGGTGAAACCGTGAAATGGTATTTGGTAAACCGGCCATCCCTGTGCCTAAAAAGACATATTTAAAAATTTCAGAAATCGGCCTAGAACTTTTGAGATTTTCCATAAAGAAGAAAACCATTATGGGAAGTTAAGTTAGTAAACGGTAAACTTAAAAATCGGGATACTGTGCCCATAAGAACATACTACAATTTCAGAAAGTTAGCAAATCCTTTTTGAGATATTTCCTAAGAGAAAAACCGTTTGGGCAGTTTAGCCCTTAAATAAAGATTATAACGATAAATAAACAGGGTACCATCGTGACCCCTAATGAAAATACTACAAATTTTCAGAAAGATCGGCCCCCCTACTTTCGGATATTCTTAAAAAAAAAAAAAAAGTTATGGGTCGTTAAACGTTTGGTAACGGCATAAAGGTAAACTAATCGGGACTCCGGACCCCTATGAATACTTAGAAAATTTTCGAAAATCAGCAGTCTTTCTGGCATTCCATAAAAAGAAAAGCCTTAGGGATTATGCCGTTGAACGGTATAAAGGTAAACTAAAACCCCGGGCTCTCCGCGACCCCTAATGAAAACATTAGAAATTTTGAAAAATCGGCCCGACTTTTGAGACATTCCCTAAAAAGAAAAACCTTTTTTTGGGGTTTTATAGCCGTTGAAAAAGGGTTAAAAAGGTAAACTAAAAACGGGGCAATCCGTCGCCCCTATGAAAATACCTACAAATTTTTGAAAAATTTGGCCAAGTACTTTTGAATTACCATAAAGAAAAAAAACGTTTTTGGGTGGTATAGCCCTAGTAACGGTATAACGGTAAATAAAATCGGGGGTTTATCCGTGACCCCTAAAGGAAACTCCACATTTTAGAAAGATCGACAATGTGCTTTTGAGTATCCCTAAGAGGAAAAAACCCTTTGGGGTAAAAGAACACGGATTCTTCGTAAACCCTAGTGAACCACCGCTAATTTTCACAAGATCGGCCCAAAACTTTTTGAGATATTCCCTAAAAAACGAAAACCGTTACGGCGTTACAGCCGTTGTAAGGCTTTTAAAGGTAAACTAAAAAATCGGGGCTTCATCCGTAACCCAGTGAACCCCCCTTTTAATTTTCACAAAGATCGGGCAAGTATTTCGAGATTTCCTTTAAAAAGAAAAACCCTTCAGCCGTTTTAGCCGTTTGTACGGCTAAACGGTAAACTAAAACATCGGGCATTTTCGGACCCTAATAAATACCTGCTAATTTTTCCAAAAACGGCAAGTACTTCTGAGAATTTCCCTAAAGAAGAAAAACGTTAAGGGGGTTCAGCCGTTTTAAGGCATACGGTAAAGAAAATGGAGTCATCCGTAACCATAGTGAAAAACACCTGCTATTTTCCAAAGTCGGCCAAATACTTTTTGGATATTCCATAAAAAAAAAAAAAGTTACGCCGTTAGTAAGGCTATAACGGTAATTTAAACATGGGCATCTTCCGTACCATAAATGAAATACTGCAATTTTCAAAAAGATGGCCCAAGTACTTTTGAGTTTCCATAAAAAACAAAAATTTACAGGCCGTTACAGCGTTAGAACGGCTATAACGGTAAACTTAACATCGGGCATCATCCGTGACCATAAGAAATCCCGCTAATTTTAAAAAAAGATGGGCCACGTACTTTCTGAGATTTTCCATAAGAAAAAAAAACCGTTACGGCCGTTCGCCTTGTATCGTATAAGGGAAAACTAAAAACATCGGGCTCACCCCGTGCCCCATAATGAAGTACCTACAAATTTTCAGAAAGTCGGCCCAGAGTTTTGTTGGAGGGGGGAAAACATTTTGACCACGGACACACACCACACCCCCCCACAACACACCATACCAAAGAGACCAAGAGGCGGACAATCGACAGAACCTGAATCGATGTTTTAAAAAAAAATTTGCCAAACAAAATTTTTCATCAATCCTGTAAAGAAATATGCCCCCCAAAAAAAGAACTGTGGCATAAAAAATTTTAGCGGTAAGTGTCGGTAGTCTTTTTGGATTTTCGACAAGGAAACGTCTAAGTCGGTCAACGGTTCTGGGAGCAGTAACAGGGTACGAATCGCTGAAGAAGAAAAGAGGTTTGGGGGCAGCAGGCTTTGAACCCCAAATTATATGGAAAAGAAAAACAAGACCCAAATGTATTTGAAAAATTATGAGGTCTTGATAACGAAACAGCTGATCAAAAAAAAGAAATAACTGAAAAAAAACACCCTTCTAAAAATACAAAGACAGAAAAACCGCATTTTTCTGTGAAGTAAACAAAAAAAAAAAGAATTCTAAAGGACGTTTGCCTCGAAGAGCACTGTCCTGCCCCAAGCCCCCTCCTAAGTTTCCCTTTTTTTTTTTTAAAACACAAAGAAAATTTCAGCCAGTGTGCGGGCCCAATGTTGCGAAAAAATTGAGGAAGATTTCATGGTCACCAATGGCGTCACATGACAACACTCAAAAGAACAAGAGCACTGCAGGCACGTGCTATTTTACAGAAAAAAGTTTTTGTTTTTCAACGACTAAACACAAAAATTGAAAACTTGGGGATGCAATCATTTGATGAACCGATTCAAAAAAAGAGGAAATGATAGTACAAAAAATTTGGAAAAAAGGGCATCAAAAGGAAGCCCTAGAGGAAAAGCGTCTTTTGTGTCCCCTTCCCTCACCGAAAGAAGAGTGAAAACCCCTGGGCCAGAAAAAAATGCGTTCAGTCAGTTGTTTTGCACAAAAAAGCCCTCCAAAAATACCGAAAAACCCAAAAAAAAACCCACATCTCAGCTTTCCCAAAGGTAGTGCCCCCCTTTCAAACGCACCAAAACCCAGCCTTAGAATCAACGTGTCGCAAAACGAAATGATCTGAAAGAAAAAAAAAACGCCCGCCTTATTTTTTGTACGACTTGACAAAAACACAGACCAAAAACAGTACACGACTGGGTTTTGATGAATTTTCCAGTTGCTATTTTACTGACTGTGTTAAAAGGGGTTGATGCCCAACGGTTTGGGAAAATTTTTGGCTTAAAGGTAACCATGAAAAAAAAACCAAAAATCACAGAGTGCTACAGGTGAAACTTTCCGGCAAAAGAGTGCTGTTCTTCTTCACGCGGGAAATTTAAATGAATTGAAAACTTTTCAAAAAAGGAAGTGGTAAAAAGATCATACCTGTGTGAAGCAGTCGTCATGTGCGTAAAGAGCCAAACAAATTTGTAACCCAATTGCACCAACAGAGAAAAAGAACTAAATGCAAAGGGGAAAATCTTTCAAAGCCCTGTGTTTGCGCTCTTCCCCGGAGAAAGGTTCTTTCCGAACACAACAATCTACAAAAACTCCATCCACTGCGAATTTTTTTCCCCCTAAAAAAGGGGGTGCAGTTTCTGGCAAAAAATATGGAGGCACGTGCACAGTTTTTTTTGGAAGAAACAAGCCCCCGACCATACAAACGTTTCCCCTAGGCAGAAACTGTCCACAAAAAACGAGAAAAACGGGCAAGGAAGAACGAAATGGGGACAAGACGAAAAAAAGACTTTCTGGAGCAAAACCCAAAGAAATACCCCAAAAATAAGAAAACACCGGCAGAAGTCGGCAACGTTCTTTCACAAGCCCGGCAAATTTACACGTCCGTCGAAAAGCGGAACCCCACCAGCGCTTCCACCCCGATGCAGACAGGGGGGCCTTTTCAACGACTACAACAGGCCTTACACAACCGATCACGGCGAGACGATAAAACAAAGGGACAACCCCCGGTTTCCAGGAACCACAGCAACTACTACCAACCTGGTGCCCGGGAAAATGATATCAAAAAAAAGATTAAAAAAAAAGTGCAATAAAAGGACTTCGGGAAAACCCGCACAGCTACCAATACGATGGAACGGTACAAAAACAACCGTTTTGGGATAGGATTCTGGTAACCGGGGGAAAATGGAACAAAAACTTCTTGAGCAAATTTTCATCCACAAAAAAAAAAAAAAAAAAAATTGCGAATATTTTATTTAAAAATTATGATATGACGTGTGGTCTACTACTAGACCACATGGATGCGCTTTTTTGAACTTAAGTTTTAAAAAATTTTCACTTTTTTTCCTTTTCACTTGGTTTAAATACGATGTTTGGTTTTTGGAATTGATTTTAAAAAATTTGGGTTTTTTCAATTTAAAACAATGGTAAAAAAAAAAAGTTAGATTTTTTGGGAAATTAAAAGGATTTAGGGAGAAAATCGATGGTAGTATGATTAAAAAATTCTTTGAAAAAAAAAATACAAGATATGTTTG
The DNA here is from genome assembly GCA_033310375.1 of Conus canariensis. Classification (NCBI taxonomy): domain Eukaryota; kingdom Metazoa; phylum Mollusca; class Gastropoda; order Neogastropoda; family Conidae; genus Conus; species Conus canariensis. Next base: position 4,475 of record JAMYXO010006731.1, on the reverse strand, counting down.
TTTATGAATAGTAATTTTACAAGAAACTCATCTTAAACGAGAAGATTTTAACGTTCTTTTCCAGCTTTGCCCCTGGTTTATTACGCGGGAAAAAACGGAAAAAGGGCCCCCGGGATGGGGGAATATCGTTTTATCAGAAGGAATACAAAACGTAATAAAGTTCACCCAACGAGAAATTCTGACATTGTTTGGTTAATTCTTTTTTCCCACAAATGACGAGCTTGTACTTTCTCGGTTGATATATATACCATGAATGTCGTCTTATGGGTGTAACGGGGCATTTGGAAGATTTGGGAAGACAAACGAAATTTCTCTCCAAAAGGGAATGTTTTATTTGTGGGGATTTTAAGCAAGAATGGACAATTAATGATTATACGACACGGGGGGGTGAAAAAAATTGTAGCTATCCTAATGACAAACTTTATAAGTTTTTCACAAACGTGCTCTCAAGACAACTTATACAAAAAAAATGGAAGAAAAAATTTGTAGTATTTTTTTGGAAAAAAAAAATTTTTATTTTTAAAGGGGCTCACTTGGGGATCTTCAAAGGGAAATTTTTCTTGTTTAAAAAAAAAGGAAGTAGCGTTTTTGATTTTTTCATTATATCAAAGGTAAAGAAAAAAAGTTTTTGCAGCAAAGTATAAATCACGTATATTTGTCATTGTCCCATTGACTGTCATTTTTTTCATGTAGCAATGATAGAACCCAATATGAAAAAAAATGCGCATTGAAATGTCCCCTTTGTAAAAACACGTCAACGAAATAAAACAAAAATTTAAAAAACCTTAGTCATTTTTTTGGGATGAAAATCGCAGTAAGTGAACTTGTTTTAAAAAAAAACCTATCTAAAGGGTTAGAAGTGAAAAAGTAGGAGAAGCCCAAAAGTTCTGATACGGGACCTCGGTTTATTAAAAAATGATTAATGATTGCCCAAGCAAAAAAAGCCGCATCTTATCACTCAAAAAAGCAAATGCGCAAAAAAAAAAAAAACAAAAACACAAAAATGGTTTGTGAAAAATGTTTTTTTCTAAGGAAAGAAGAAAGATCACTTTTAAATGCATAAACGAAACCCTTTCAATCGATCCTACAGGCAAAATATTTTTAACAGGAAGCATACAAAAGTACTTTAAGAAAGAAAAAAAATATAGAAAACAAATTGTTAGAGAACTAAAAAAGTTTTAAAAAAGGATCCAAATCAAGTTGGAGAACACTAAAAAATTTAAACAACATGCAAAATAGAATAAAAATAAAAGGAAGGAAACCCATGAGAAAAATGGATTTCATTAGAAAAATTGTTAGCAGGAAAATTTAAAAAAACAGAACAGGAAAAAAATGTTTGGACAAAAAAAGTTGAAGCAAGAATGTTAAAATAAACCCAAAAATTGATGAACCAATTAGTTTTCAGAAATCCCAAAGACATTTCGAAAATTAAAAAAATAAAAAAGCCACGGGAAAGAGGAATCTCAATGAAAAATCAAAGCCAGTTTGCTAAATAATTTTCCCCTTTAAAAACATATTTAAGGGGGACTAAGAATTTTGGCCCGTATCCCCCCTCTGGGAAAAATTTGGGTTTGTGGCCCCCTTTTTAAAAAACGGCGATCAAAATTCCCAACAATTATCGTGGAAATTTCTTTAAACTGCTGCCTGGTAATGCTTTTTGTCAAATATTTAAAAACAGGATACAAATTACATAGAAAGCAGGATTTATTTATAAAAAAAACAGGGGATTTCAAAATTCTAAGAAAACAGACCGTATTCATTTAAAAAAGTATTGATTGGAAATAAAAAAAAAAAACGGCGATATACTGTTGTTTTGAGATTAGAAAAGATTTGACGCATTGGATGCGCTTTACTTTTGAAACATACAATATAGGAAAATGGAATTTTTTATCGGGTTATAAAAGATTGAACAAACGCGGGTTTTTGGAAAATCAAAAAAATGGGTTTACAAGTCAGCCCCGGGCAAAAAAGGACTTCTTCAAGGAGTTCGCTTAGCCGACGCTGTTTAATACTTCTAAAATGAATCTCAAACTATATTTATAACAATGATTCTCCCGTTATAAAAAAGCTGAAAAAAAAAAAAGAAAACGCTTTTTTTTAGTGAAATTTATGTTGTCAAAAAACAAAAAACGGATTACAAAACCAAATTAACCGACTTTATAATTTTTGTAAATGGGGATGAAACTAAATAAAGATAAAACAAAAGTTTTCATATTCACTAAACTGATCAAAATTTTTTAACCCCATTTACATGTGGGGAAAAGTTCTCTTGAGAATAAAGAAACAAAAATTTTGGAAAATTCTTCATAAAAATGGGAGTTACATAAAGCCAAGTCTCTGCAAAACAAGGTAACAAAGTGTCACTCCTTCTGTAAGTAAAGGAGAAATGTCAATGTATCATCAATAGCAAAAAACTTTGAGCTTTGTTTCACATTTTTGTTTTGGCGCAGGTTTTGGGTTTTATTTACAGAAAAAAAGGCATGTTTAAAAGCAGACCCAATGTTCGACTTTACACAAAAACTTATTATCCAATAAAACGATCGGAAAATACTGAAATTTGCAGAATATATTAGGCGTACCAAAAAAAAGCAATGAAAAAGCCGTACTAGGAACTTGGGGAAAATTTCCTTGGCGAAATAAGATCAAGTAGTCGTTTTGGATCCATAAAGGTCAAAGGAGCTATTCTAAAGGAAACGTACGAAGATCTGCCCCCTCTTTTGGAATTCTTCTGTAAAAAAGATCTTAAGTAAATTGGAAAGACAATGTTGAAAAAACCAAATACACTTAACCCTAAAAATGCGTTTTGAATAGAGAGAAGTTAAAAAGTAATATTACACTTTTGGGAAAAAAAAAAAGGGGAAAAAGACCCCAAAGGTTAAAAATTTTTATAATGAAATCAAATTAAAAAATATAGGCTTGGGAACCCTTTCCTCATCAAAAGCACCAAAAAAACATTACAGGAAAAAACTTTGTAATTAAGAAATTGCGCACTTTAACCCCGCATAGAAAAAGGGGAGTTTTTCCCCTATTTAAACGTGAAGACAGGAAAAAGTACAACTTTCAATTAATTGAAACGAGTACATTTTTTAGACTCTTGTAAACATTACGATAAAATCGAAAAAGTTTAAAAAAAAGTTTCATAAACCCAAAAAGGATTTTCCGGCCCCTCCTCTTGGGAAATTTAAATTTTTTGTTTTCTAAAAGATGACCTTCCGGTTGAAATTTCGAAATAGGGATATGACTGCTTTACATAATGACTTTTTGTTAAAATGAAAAATTTTTATTTCTTTTTGGCGATGAGTTGTTTAATTTATCGCCATCTTGTGTCCCTAAATCCCTTTTATGGGGGTTTGTGACAAAAAAAAAAAGTTTCAAGTTTCAAGTTTCCAAATTTTCCCCACACCAAAAACCAAAACCACAACACACACCCACACAAACACACACACACACACACCACACAGGCATTTCTTTGTTTATTTTTAAAATACTCCTGTTCTAAAAAAGAAAATGGGGAAATACAAAAAGCAACCGAAAAAAAAAAAAAACCGACGAGGGGTGGGGGCGATAATTGGGGAAAGGTTTGTAAGTCAACAATATGCTGGGGGACAAGGGGGGGGGGGGGGGGGGGAGAGAGCAACGATTGCCAGGGGAGTAGCCCAAAGGGCCATTACTTTTGCTTGGAGACCCGGAGGGTAATGTTGGGGGGGCCCCCAAACAAAATTTTTTCGATCCTGGGGATGAGGGGCAGCAATGATTGACAGGGTTTGTTTAAGGGCAAAAACGTAGCCTTGAGAATGGGGTTAGACCGTGGTTTCCAAGTTGTAAATTTAAATCTTTAGGTCGTGGGGGCAAAGGGGGGCCCAAAGATTTCCCCGGTAGTGGGTTTTAATTTCGTATGTGGGGGACCCAAAAAGAACAAAGATTGCCCGGTAGTAAGTAATACGTATGCCGAGAGACAAAGAAACAATGATTGCCAGGTAGTAAGTCAATACGTATTTCCCAGAGAAAGAAAAAACAATGATTTTGCCAGGGAGTAAAATCAAAAGTAAGTGGGAGACAAGAGGAAAAATGATTTTCCAAAGGTTTGGGAGTCAAAACGTAGTCTGAGAGCAAGAGGAACAATGTTTTCCCGGCGTAAGCAAAACATTTCTGAGAAAAGGGAACATTTATTGTCAGGGGAAAACAATACATAGGCGGGGGGCAAAAGGAAAAAAATGATTTCAAAATTGAAGTTTAATTTCGTTTTGCTGGGAGAAAGAAATTTTACCCCCGGCAAGTTGTCGGGATTTTCGGGCTTGAAAAGCTCTTAAAAGAAAAAGTTTAGGCCCGGGGGTTTAAAAGGAATGAGTGAACCCCTCAATTTTATTTTTTTTTTTTTTCCCAAAAAATGGATAAAGAGATTTTTTTGTTGGTAAAATTTCTGGGCAACCCCGTTGGTGTTGGGGCGACAGCTGTGCGGATTATGAAAAAGGAAT
>JAMYXO010006730.1:0-13139 GCA_033310375.1 Conus canariensis | reverse complement strand
CCCCCCCCCCCCCCCCCCCCCCCCCCCCCCCCCCCCCCCCCCCCCCCCCCCCCCCCCCCCCCCCCCCCCCACACACACTTTTAGTGTTTATTTCTGACCCTTTTAAAAAAGTTTGTATACTGTGTGCTTTCCCCCCCCAACCCCCACCCCCCCCCCCACCCCCCCTCTCCCACAGAGTTTATTATCTCAATGTGTTTAACATTTTGTCTTACGTGTGTGATCCACTGTCTCCTTTTCCCCCCCTTTTCTTCCCCCCCCCTCCCCCCTTCCCCCCCATTGCGTCCCGCCGGAGGTAGAAAGTCGTGTCAATTTTATCATTTTTTCTAGTATAAGGTTATATTTTAATTTTTAAAGATACAATCATGTTCATATATATATCCAATGTTTCCCCAAACTTTAAAGGAAAGAAAAGAAAAAAAAAACAAATTCAAAAAAGATTCTTTCAGTTCGCTCTCTCTCTCTTTTCTCTCTCCTCTCTTCTTCTCCTCTCTTTTTCCTTCTTTTTCTTTCACCCTCCCCCCTCTCCCCAGTTCCCCCCCCTTTTCCCTTCCCTCCCCCGCCCCCCCCCCCCCTTAAAATAAAAATTGGTGACCCCCTTTTTTTTCTTTTATTCCCCCCCCCCCCCCTTTTCCCCTCCGCTCCCCCCCCCCCCCCCCCACCCCGTTGTTTCCCGTTTTAATTTTTAATAAAGGAATGAATTGGTTTAGGTTGTCCATGTTTGGTTTTTCTCCTACCCCCACTGCGGGGTCCTCCTCCCCCAAATTTTCCCCCTTTCTTTTCTTTTTTTTTTTTTTTTTCTTTTTTTTTTTTAGAAAACAAAAATAAATCTTCTTCTCTCTCTTTTTTTTTTTTTTTTTTTTTTATATATTTATATATCAACCAATCTAATAGAAAAAGAAACAACAACCAAAAAAAACCAAACATGTAATAATGAAAAAAAAAATTCCCCCTTTTTCCCGTATTTTCTCTACATTCTATTGACGTTTAATTACCCCCCGGTCTGTATTTTTTTTCCTGTTGATGGACATGTTTTGCTCTTTTTGTTGGTCGTTTTTTTACAATAGCTCGCGTGGTTTTTTTTGCCCTAGTGTATATTTTGTTTTATTTTTGCTGTTTGTGTTCCCTCTATTTTCACTTTGAAAATTGAATTGCTGTTGTTGTGAGTTTTATTTCGTGTATTTTTGGGTTTTGCAACCATATATCACAATTTTTTCATCAATTTTAAAATACAGAAATTGAAAAGAAGAAGAAGAAAAAAAGAAGAAAGAAGAAGAAGAAAGAAGAAGAAAAAGAAAAAGGAAAGATAAAGATAAGAGAGGAGTCGGCGAGGGGCAAACGGGAGGGGGGGGCGGGGGGGGGCGGCCGAGACGGGGACGGGACGGGGGCGGAGAAGAAGAAGAAAAAGAAGGAAAAAGGGGAAAAAAGAACAAAAAAAGAAAAAAAGAAAAGAAAACAAAAAAACAAGAACAGAAGAATATGATGATGATGAAGAGATAAAGATGAGAATTTTTCGTTCCCGGTGTGCCCGACGTGGGTTTTTTCCCTGGGGGCCCCCCTTTTGGCTGGGGCCCCTTTTCCAGTGTGCCCCCGGGGCTGTCGTGTCTTTCCCCAATGTGTCCTCTGGGCAGTCGTCTCGTTCCCGGTGTGTCCTGGCTGGGGCCCCTTTTGGGTGTGCCCCCTGGGCTTTGGTCTTTGGGTTACCCCCTGGGTTAAAAGCCCCTTTTTCCCGGCGTGCCCTTGGGTGTCGTCCCGTTCCCGTGTGCCCCGGGGTGTGGCCCCGTTCCGGTGTGTCCCCCGGTGTGTCCCTTCCGAGTGTCCCCCTTGGGTCTAGTTCTGAGGTCTCCCCCCAAGTTGCCCATTTAAATAGGCCTGATTTTTATTTGTGTGTGTGTTTGGGGGGTGTTGTGTGTTGTGTGCGGGGGGGTGTGTGTGTGTGTGTGTGTGTGGGGGTGTGTGTGTAAGATGTGTGTGGGAAGCGTATGCATTTTGATTCCCCGTGATGTTTTGGGTCTCCCCGGGCTGTGGTCCCGTTCCCGGTGGTCTTTTGGGGAGTTGCCCCTATCCCCGGGGTCCCCCTGGATGTGTCCCCTAAGTGTCCCCCGGGGTGTGGCCGTTCCCGGGGCGTCCCCCCGGGGGTTTGGGCCTTTTTGGGGGCGTCCCCGTGCTGTGGGCCCTTCCCGTGTATCCCTATGGTCCCCTTCTTGGAGTGTTGGGGCCCACACTCACACCCCCAACCCTATACATGCAGAAAAAGGAAAGAGCCCCGAGCAATAACGAACACCACGCACCCACGCAGCCGCCCCGACACAAACAACCCCCACCCAAACCAACACACAAACCAACCCAACCAACCACCCCCACCAACACACACCACACGGCGGTGGTTTAATCTGGTCTTGGTTTCAAAGAACGAGTTCCCGAGGAGACGTGGCGGGAATAAACCCGAGGGAAACCCCAGGACGGGGTGAAGAGAGGAGCACCTGCCGATAAAATAACAATGGACGATGGCGGCGACCAACAACACCACCACAAACCACCCACACAAAACAACACCACCACCAAACAAAACAAGAAAAAGGAGAGAGAGAGAGAGGAGAAAAACCAACACACAAACACCCCAACCCCAAAACCCCACAACCACCCCACCACCACCCCCAAAAGGGAAGCCCCCCGGGGAAAACCAGGAACGGCCCCCAGCCCAGGAAACACACCCCAAAGGGCCCCCAGCCCGAGGAAAACCCCGGGCGGGTCCCCAAACTAATCAGGAAGGGCCAACAGCCCCCGGGGAACCCAAAGGAAGGGCCCCCCGCCCCGGGGAACGGAAGGGCCACACCCCCGGGAAACCGGAATGGGAACAGCCCCGGCCCCAACGGAACGGGCAAAAACCCCGGGAACCGGAAGGGCCCCCCAAACCCCGGGGAACCCCGGAACGCGACCCCAAACGCAGAGGAAAAAGGAATGGGCCCCGCCCCCGGGGACACCAGGAAAGCCCAAAAGCCCCTTGGCACTCCCGGGAAAGGGCCCAACCCCGGGCCCCAGGGGAAGGGCCCCAAACCCCGTGGACACACCCGGGGAAAGCACCACAGCCTGTAAACACCAGGGAAAAAGGCCCCAAACCCCCCTGGACCAAGAAGAAAAGGGCCCAGCCCCAGGACAACCCGCAAAGGGCCCCCAACCCAAGGAACACGGAAAGGGCCCCAAGAAAAAGCCACGCGAAGAGATACGAAGAAGAACCCGAAAAAGGAGATCAAAGGATAGAAACTAGAAGAAGAAGGGGAAAAAGAAAAGAAGAAGAAAAAGGGGGGAAAGAAGAACGAAGGCACACGAAGTAGAAGAAGAAAAACTTGAGAAGAGAAAAAGGGTACGAAAAGAAGAAAAAGGAAGAAGAAGAAGAAGGGAAAAAGAAGAAGAAAGAAGAAGAAGAAGAAGGGGAAAGGGGGGAGGGGAGGAGGAGGGGAGGGGAGGGGAGGAGAAGAAGAAGAAGAAAAAGAAGAAGAAAAAAAGAAGGAGGATACGGAAAGAAAAAAGAAGCAGAAGAAAAAACAAAAAGAAGGGAGAAGACAAGAAGAAACACGAAGGGATGGGAAAGGGGACAAGAAGAAAAAGACTAGAGAAGAAGAAGAGAATTAAAAGAAAAAGTACGGGAAAAAGAAGAGATACAAGAAGAAAAAGAAGAAAAAAGAACAAGAAAGGGGGGGAAAAGGGAAGAAGAAAAAGGGAAAAAGGGAAAGAAAAGAAAAAAGAAAGAAGAGAAGGCCGAAGAAAAGAAAAAAAGACAGAAGGAAAAAAGAAGAAAAAGAAAAAAAAGAAGAAGAGGAAAAAGAAGAAGAAGAAGAAGAAAGAAGAAAAGAAAGGGCAGAAGAGAAAAAAAGGGAAGAAGAAAAAAAAGGGAAGGGAAAAAAAGAAGAAAAAAAAAAAAGAAAAAAAAGGGAAGAAGAAAACTCGAAGGAGAAAAAAGAAGAAGGATACGAAAACATGACCTACAAAGGAAAAAAGATAAAAGAGAAGAAGAAGACTAGAAGAAGAAGGGGAAAAAAGAAGACTAAGGGGAAAAAGAAGAAGAAAGGAAGGGAGAAAAAAAGGAAAGTAGAAGAAGAAGAAGGAAAGGAAGAAGACTCGACCACAACGAGAAGAAGACGAGGGGAACCCCGAAGCTAGAAAGATCAAAGGAAAGCAACGAAGAAGAAAAGAAAAGAAAGAAGAAAAAAGAAAAAAAGGGAAAAGAAAAGAAGGAAAGAAAAAGAAAAAGAAGAAGAAACCACGAAGAAGCCCCGCGAAAAAGGGCGGAAGACTAAAGAAAAACCGAGAAGACCGAAGAAAAGAAAAGAAGAGAAAAGAAGGGAGAAAAAAGAAGAAGAAAAAAAGAAGAAGAAAAAGAAGAAGAAAAAGAAGAAGATCGAAAAAGAAGACTAGAAGAAGATACGAAGAAGAAGGAAAGAAAAAGGAAAAAAAGAAAAAAAAGGAAAAAAGAAAAGGGAAAGGAAAAAAGAAAAAAGAAGAAAAGAAGGAAAGAACAAGGCCCAAGAAGCCCCCGAAAAGAAGCAAAGAAGAAGAAAATGAAAAAGATGAAGGAGAAGAAAGGACTACAAAGAAGAAGAAAACTAAAAGAAAAAAATACAAAGAAAAAAAAGTACAAAGGGGAAGGGCAACACGGTAAGGGTCCCACCCCAAGGGGACAACCAGGAAACGGGCCCACCCCTGGGATGAAGGGAAGGCCCACAGCCTGTGGGGCCCGAGGAAAGGACCCCCAACCCCCGTGGGCCGGGAAAGAGGCCACACCCCTGGGGGACTCACGAGGAAAAGCCCCACAGCCCGGGTGGCGACGGGGAAAAGGGCCCCCAAACCCCTGGGTCAGGGGGAAAGGGCCCCCACACCCCGTGGCGACGAGGAAAGAGGCCACAGCCCTGTGGCCCCCGGGAAAAAGGAAACCCCCCTGTGGAGCACGGGAAAGAGCCCACCCCGTGGCCACGAGGAAGGACCCCCCCCCTGTGGACCAGAGGAAAGAGGCCCCAGCCTGGGGGGCCCAGGGAAAAGGCCCACAGCCTGGGCCACGGGGGGAAAGAGGCCCACGGGGGCCCTGTGGACTCACGAGGAAGGACCCACACCCTGGGGGAGACGAGGAAAGAGGCCAAGCCCTGTGGATCACGGGAAAGGCCCAAAACCCCCCTGGCCAGGGAAAAAGGGGCCACGTGGGGCCCCGGGAAAGGACCAAGCCCGTGGACGCCGGGAAAGGGGCCACACCCTGGGGATCAGGGGGAAGGACCCACAGCCTTGGAGCCGAGGAAAGGGGGCCACCCCCCTGTGGGGCAGAGGAAAGGACCACAGCCTGTGGGCACGAGGAAAAGGGCCACACCCTGTGGCCACGAGGAAAGGCCCCACGGGGCCCTGGGGGACGCCGAGAATGGGGACACCCCTTTGGGCCCGAGAAAGCCCCCACAGCCCTGTGGACGCCGAGGAAAGGGCCACACCCCTGGGACCACGGGGAAAAAGGCCCCACCCCTGTGGAGCACGGGAAAGAGGCCCCCCTGTGGACCGGGGGAAAAAGGACCCACACCCCTGTGGACGCACGAGAAAGGGGCCCAACCCCTGTGGACTCCGGGAAGGGGACCCACAGCCTGTGGAGCACGGGAAAGGGACACCCCTGTGGGACGCAGAGGGGCCCAGCCTGGGGGACGCGGGGGGGCACGGGACGAGAGGAAAAAGAAAAAGGAAAAGGGAGGAAAAAGAAGCTGAAGTGGAAGACTCCCCAAAGAAAGGGAAGAAGAAAAGCCTATGAGGAAGAAGAAGGAAGGGAAAAAAAAAAAGAAAACGGGTACGTAAAAAGACCCCGGGAAAAAAGAACGAAGGGAAAGAAGAAAAAAAGGATAGGAAGTAAAAAGAAGAAGACAAACCGAAGAAGAAAAAATTCGAAAAGAAAAAAAAACTACAGAAGAAAAAAAAGAAGAAGAAGAAACGGGGAGAAGGGAAAAGGAAAAGAAAAAGAAGAACAAGAGAGAAGAAAAGAAGAAGAAAAACAAAAAATAAAAAAAGAAAAGAGAGAAGAAGAAAAGAACAAGAACAAAAACAAGAAGATTCCAAAAGTAAAAAGACTCCAAAGGAGAAAAAGAAGAAACTACAAAAAGAAAAAGAAAAGGGAAGGGGATAGAAGGGGAAAAAGATTAAAGGGGGAAGAAGAAAGAAAGAAGAAAAAGAAAAAGAAAAGAAAAAAGAAAAAGAAGAAAAGAAGGAAAAAAGAGGAAAAGCGAAGAAAAGAAAAAAAAGAAAAAGATGAAGGAAGAAGATACGAAGAAGAAAAAGAAAAAAAAAGGGAAGGGAAAAGAAGAAAAGAAAAAGAAGAAGAAAAAAGAAGAAAAAGGGGAGAGAAGAAAAAAGGAAAAAGGAAAAAAAGGGGGAGGGGGGGAGGAGGAAAAGAAGTTTTGGGCCATACAAAGAAGAAGAAACGAGGAAGAAGAAGCTAGAAGAGACTACGAAAAAGACTACGAAGCGCGCGAAGAAAGTAGAAAAAGAAAAGACTACGAAAGAAAAAGAAGAAGAAGAACAAGTTGGAGGAGGAGGGGGAAGAAAAAGGAAAGAAGAGAAGAAGAAGAAGAAAAGAAAGAAGAAAAGAAGAGAAGAAGAAAGAAGAAGAGACAACGAAAAACGAAAAGAAAAACTTAAGAAAAAAAGAAAAGGAAGAAAAGAAAAGAAAAAGAAGAAGAAGAAGAAGAAAGAAAAAAAAAAGTAAAAGAAAACCCGAAGAACAGCCAGGCCCCCCGAAGAAGCCAACGAAAAAATAAGGGAGAAGAAAAAGACACGAAGAAAAGACACGATGAAAAAAAACCACGAAGAAAAAGAAGCCCCGAAGAAGGGGGATACCCCAGTAACGGGCCACCCCCCAGGGGCCCCACCAGGAACGGGACAGCTCTGGGAACCCCCAGAAAAGGAACCACACCCCTGTGGACAAGAAACGGGGCCACACCCCAGAGACACCCCGGAGGGCAAACCCCCCGGGGAACCCCAGGAGGGCAAAAAGGGGGGACCCCCAAAAAGGGCCCCGAGGACAAAACGGAAAAGGCCCCAACCCCCAAAAGACAAAAAAGGAACGGAACCACACCCCCAAGGGACACACAGGAACGGGCCAGCCCAGGGCCACCAGGAACGGGCCCCACCCCCAGGGGCCAGGGAACGGGGCCCCCCCCCAGGAAAAAACCCAGGAACGAGACCCCCCCCAGGTGACAACGGGAAGGGTTTGATGGCAACGGTGGGTCCACAGCTCGGGCCCCCCCCCGGAACGGCCCCAAGTAAGCGGAGACCCCAGGAACGCGCCACAGCCAGGGGCACACGGGAGGGATACCCCAAGGGCCCACCAGGACCGGGACCAACCCCCAGGTGACCACAGGAAGGGCCCAAGTAAGGGGACCCAGGAACCCCCCCACGCTAACCCGGACACCAGGAAGGGCCCAAGGGGGAACAAGGAACGGGAAACCCGGGGACATACCAGAAAACACCCCACAACCGGGAAAAAACCCAGGACGAGCCCCGGGGGCAACAGGAAGGGCCCCACACCCCAGAGGACGAAGGGAAACGGCCCCCCCCCCCAAAGGGTACCCCGGGAAACGGCCCCACGACGGGGGAAAACCGGAACAGCCCAAGAAAAGGGGAAAAAGGGAAGGGCCCCCAAGCCAGGGACCACGGGAACGGGCCCAAACCCCCCAAGGGACACACCGGAAGGGGGCCACAGCCCAGGGCCACGGGGAAAAGGGCCCAAACCCCCTGACCACAGAATGGGTCCAAGCCCCGGACCCAGGAAGGGGCCACGCCCCCCAACCAGGCCCGGACGAGGGGGACCACAGGAACCCAGGACCAACCCCGAGGACCACCGGAAACAGGCCCCCCCCGGGAAAACCCCCCGGACGGACGCCCGGGGCCCCCCCAAGGGGGCCCCAAGAGGGGAACCCCGGAAAAGGGGCCCACAGCCAGGGGGACCACGGAACGGACCCAAAGCCAGGAAACCCCCCCCAAAGGCCCCACCCCAAGGGACCCGGGAAATGAGTCACCGCCCAGGGACACACCAAACCGGGAACCCTAGGGACACCTGGAAGGTTTTGTACCCCAAGGTAACCGAGACGAGCCCCCACCCCCGGGGCCACCCCGGGAGGGGTCCCGAGGGAAACACCGGAAACGGGTCCCCCCCCCCTGGGAACCCCAAAAAAAAAAAAAAAAACGGGACAGAGGGGGGACCACCAGGAGGGGCCCAAGCCCCAGGCCACCAGGGGAAGGGGGGGCCCACGAGCAGACCACGGGAAACGGCCCAGAGCATGGGGGCCCCCCGGGGAACGGGCCGCAGCCCGGGGAAACCAGGAGGGCCCCCGCCAGGGGAAAAGGAAAACCCGGGCCCCAACCCCGGGGAACCCAAAAGGGCCCCCCCGGGGGACCCCGGAAAGGGCCCAAACCCATGGGGAGACACCAGGAAAGGACCCCCAGGGACCCCAGGGGGGCCCACCCCAGGGGACCCCCGGATGGGCCCACGATGGGGGCACGGGAAAACCGAGTCCAACCCCCCAGGGGACACACCAAAAAGGGCCCACGCCCGGGGACACCCCTGGAACGTGGGCTGGTTTCCCCATGCCAGGGGAGTTCCCGGTTTAAAAGGGCATTTCCCCTTAACAAATGCAGGAAGAGTAGAAAAGCGAGAAAAACTTCCCGAGTTCGGTCTGTCACGGGGTTTTAACCCAAGGTACGATTTTTTTTTTACACCCCCTTTTTTGGGACTTAATTTGGGCCCCTACCCCCAGGTTTGAATAGGATAGAATCAAATCCCGCCTTAAATGGATCATTTTCCCCAGCGTTTCTATGACAGAAAAAACCGAGGAAGTTTTTAAAGGAAGTTCGGGAAAGAGCAGTGGTTTTAAATGCTTTGTAAGTGATTGCATTCTTGAACAGGGGTTGGTCCGCGTGGAAAGGCCGTTTTCCATGCTCCCAATTTTTGTTAGCCGTTCTGAAAAAATGAAGACCTTTGAAACAAAACCCCGAAGAGGGAATTTAACTGCATTCTCAATGAAACACAGTGAAATGACCAGCAAATCGATTACCAGGGAAAATCATTGATGTAAATCCTGGTATAGGGGGCCCCTCCCGAAAGAATCATTGGGGGTAAGAGATATGAATAAATAATGTCGGACTGATTAGTATTCTTGGTGAACCGGGTTTAAAGCCCCCTATAAAAAGACCCAAAACTCCCCCGGAAAAAGAATAAAACAGAGGGAGTCGTTGAATGATTTAGGATAAAAAACCCCGGGTTGGCAGAAGGGCACAAGTTTTGTAAGTTCCTGGGGTTTCCCGGCCCCCTTTAGTGACTAACGGGAGGTTGGTGAACGCCGATTCAGAACATGGTGGATTAGTTCGACAGACTTGTACGGTCCCTTTTTGATTCGATAAGACGGTTTTCGACAACAAGGGATACTAAAAAAACCAGGTGATCCCAAGGAAAACCCCGGCTATACACTTTCCGGGGATTCCTTGGTACCCCTTTTTAAAATTTGTTCAGAACCCGCGTGGGAAACAAACAGATGGTCCCATAGGAAGGGGGAGGGTTTGTGCTCCAAACACCCCCGTCTGTGGGGTAAATGCAAGCCCCCGAGGAGTTATGGTGATGTGCCCCAAAATATACTCAAGAAAAAAGCGGATCCACCGGACCCCGTGTGTGGAACAGCAACCAGAAAAATGTGCTGTTTTCCCCTACGCAAACGAATGTTTTAAATACCCAAAATTAAAAAACATGGAAATTTCAGCCCTTTTCGCAACAAAATGATGCATATGAATATAAGAATAAAGCAATTAAAAAACCAAACCCCCCATCTCGTTTGCAAGACCCCCCGTCCCCACGACCCCCCACCCAAAATGACAAACCCCTGAATCGAAGGTCGAACTCCCCCGCTGTTCCCCCTTGAAATGAGTTAGGACCCGGTTTGAAAAGAAATAGGGAGATCAAGGCTAGATTGAAAGGGAGAAACGGGAAAAGGGTACAGCCCCGGGGGACAACCAGACGGGCCCCGCCCCGGCAACCCCGGAAAGGGCCCCCGGGGACACACCGGAAGGGCCACAGCCCGGGAAAAACACCCGGAACGGAACGCCCCTGGACCCCCGGCGGGCCCCAGCCCCGGGGGAAACCCCGGAAGGCCCCCCAAACCCAAAGGGAACACAGGGAAGGGCCCCCAACCCCGGGGAAAAAGGAAGGGAAGCCCGGGGACCCCCGAAAAAGGGCCCCAACCGGGCCCCCAAAAACGGGACCACAGTGGGGAAAACCGGATAGGGCCCAGCCCCGGGGGAAAAAACCAGGAATGGGTCCAAATCCCTGAGGAACACCGGGAAAGGGCCCCCCCAAGCAATGAAACCGGGAAAGGGCACAGCCCCGGGAAAAAGGAAGGGCCCCCAAACCCCGGGAAAGGGGAAAGGGCCCCCAAACCCCGGGGACACAAGGGGGGGGAAATCCCCCGCCCCGGGAACACTGGACAGAACCACAGCCCCAAAGGGAAAACCATTAAACGGGGCCCCCCGGGATCAACCTGAACGGGCCCACCAGCCCTGGGGGCCCCCCAAAACGGGACCGGGGGCCCCACCCCCGCCGGAGGACACCTAAGAAAGGGCCCACCCCCCCAGGGGAACAACCCGGGAAACGGAAACAAGGGGGGAAAAAGGAAAGGGGCGAAAAAGGGGGAAAAGAAAAGGAAAAGGGGGGACAAAGGAAGGGGGCAAAGGGGGGACAAAAGGGGGAAGGGACCCCGAAAAGGGGAAATAGGAAGGGACAGCCGGGGGAAAAAGGAACGGGGGGCCCCCGTAGAGGGGAAAACAAGAAGGAAAGAGGGAGGGGGAACGAAAAAGCCCCGGGGGAAAGGGAAGGAAAAAGAGTGGAAAGGGGGAAGGACCCAAAAGCCAGGGGAACACCGGGACGGAAGGGAGAGGAAAGGGGAAGGGAAAATAAGGGAAAAAAACGGGGCCCACAGCCCCAAAGGAAGGAAAACGCCCAGGGGCCCCCAGGAACGGAACCACAGTCCCCGGGAAAACACAGGAAACGGATCCACAGCCCTGGCGAATCCCAGGCCCCCGGGCCCACGCCCTGGGGGGGCCCCCCAAAAAGGAAACGGGCCCAAAAGCCCAGGGGACACACCCCGAAACGGGGGACCACCTCGGGGATCACCCGGAACGGGCCACAGCCCGGGTAACAGGGGCCCCCCCAAGCCCCCGGGAAAAAATTAACGGGACAAAGCCCCGGGCCCCAGGAAGGGAAAAGCCAGAGGCACACCGGAAGGGGTACAGCCCCGGGGGACCAAAAGGGGAAGGGGCCCCAATGGGACACAAGGAAAAGGGCCCCCCCCCAGGGGGAACCCGGGAAACGGGACAAGGTGGGGGAACAAGGTGGGCCCACAGCCCATTCCCAAAAACCCCCGGAAGGGGGTAACCCCTGGGGAAAACCCGGAACGACCCCAACCCCCAGAGGACCACCGGGATGGGTCCCCCCCGGGTTTTACCCGGAACGGCCCCACCCCCCGGGGAAAAGGAAAGGGCCCAACCCCAGGGGACACCCCCAGGAACGGGCCGTAGCCCAAGGGACACACCCCAAACGGGCCCCGGGGCCAGGGGAAAACCCCGGGAACGGGCCCGCACCCAGGGGACACACCAGGAAGGCCCCAGGCGGGGCCCCCCGGGAACGGGAGGGGCCCCCAGGGAAACCCCGGAAGGGGACCCTTAGGCCCCAACGGGGACCGGAAAACAGGGGGACCCGGAAGGGGGCCAGCCGAGCGCACACCAGGAGCGGGACTAAGGGGGAACCAAAAGGGGGGCCAAGTTCGGACAAAAGGGAAAGGGGCCCACGTTAGGGCACAACCAGGAAGGGCCCAAACCCCCCGGGGACAAGGAATGAGTCGAAACCCCAGGGAGCCCTCAAGAATATGACGAAATGAACGATGGGAAGGCCCACCCCGAGGCACCCGTGCCGCCCACCCCAGGGGAAACCGGGATTGAGTCGAAACCCCGAGGGGCCCTAAGACTATACGAAATGGAACGGGAAGGACCACACCCCGGAGGCACCCGTGAGGGGCCCCAACCCCGGGGGACACCCCGGAGGAAGTCCCCACCCAGCGGCACCCCCGGGAACGGGGACCACAGCCCAAAGGACCCCAAAAAAAAAAATTAACGGGCCCAAGCCCGGGGGCACACGGGAACGGTACACCCCAGGGGAACCCAGGGGGAAAGTCCCCCCCCCCCAACCCTGGAACGGGACCAAGCCCGGGCACACATTCGGGAAAGCCCGGAAAAACCCCAAGAAAACACACCCCGAAACACTGGAACGGGACCCGTCGGGGGGCACCCAAAAAACGGCCACAGCCCCTGGAGAAAACCCCCAGGAGGGCCCCCCAGTGGTGGCCCCCCAAGGAAACCCCCCGGGGGCCCAAAAACCCCCAAACCCCATGGGGGAAACCCCCACCCTTCAGGAAGGGACAGGGGCCCTGGGAAAACCCCCCCGGAACCCCGGGCCCCAAGCCAGGGTAAAATGGGGAACCGGCCCCACCCCCGGGGACACACCAATTAGGGGGAAACAGACCGGGCATACCCGGGAAACGGGAAAAGGGAAACCCCAGGGAAACCAACACCAAAAGGACGGGGGAAAACCCCAGGGGGACACAGGGAAACGGGGCCCAAAGGGACCTGGGAAAACCAGGGGGGGCCCTACAGGGGGACCAACGGAAAAAGGCCCCAAGCTTGGGGGCACACCGGAACGGGCCCCACCCCCGGGGACCCCCGGGAATGAGTCAAAACCCCAGAGGAGACTAAAGAACTATGATCGAAAGAAGATGGAAGGGCCCAAGCCCGGGAACCCGTGACGACCCCAACCCGGGGGACACACGGGATGAGTCGAAACCCCAGGGAGACCAAGATTTGCCGAAATGGCGCCTGGGGAGGGAACAGCCCGGAGGACACAGAAAGGGCCCCCAACCCCCGGGGGAACCCCAGGGGGAAAAGCCCCCACCCCCGGACAAGGGAAAGGGGAACCCCCGGCCGGGGGCACCCCAATTAAGGGCCCCAAGCCCGGGGCAACGGGAACGGGTAACCCCGGGGGGGAAAAAAAACGGAAGTCCCCCGCCCAAGGAACACAGCAAGGG
>JAMYXO010006729.1:0-13142 GCA_033310375.1 Conus canariensis | reverse complement strand
CAACCAGGCTCCCCAGCATTGCGCACCTCCGGCGGACCCGGCCCCCCGGTCCAGACCCTTCAGCAACCCCCCCCCCCGGGGCCCCCCCAAACCCTTTCCCCTCCTGTCCCGGGAACCCAAACGGCGAAAAAACCCCCTGGCTTCCCCGGGGAACCCCCGGTTTTGGGCAAAAATTTCCCAGCGGGGCCCCCCAGCGACCCCCACTCTCTGGGCTTTCCCCCAAATACCCAAATCGTTTGATCATTTTTTTTAAGCGTGCTGTTAAAACCTCCCAGGGGGGCCATTGCACTGAGGGGGGGAAAGGGGCGTACCCCCAAACCCCTTGACTGGGGGGAAGTCGATCCCATTTCCCCCCATCATGGCGCTGGTAAAATTGGGGGCCCCCGGGGGCTGAAAAAGACCTCTGGGGGAAAGGGCCTATGCCCGTCCAAAAATTTTAAAAAGGCCTCACCACAGTGACAGTGTCAATTTTTTGGGTGACCCTCCCGGGCCCGGGAATACCGGGTCCATAGTCAACCATTCCCCAAACAAAAAAACCATTTTTTCCCTGATTTTGACATCAGCACTAGGGGCCCCCCCCAGAATCCAAAAACCCCCCCTTCTCGAAGGCTCCTCTGACACCTCCGCCCTACCAGGCCCAATTTGGCTTCACCCCCCCCTTTGTCGGTTTTTTTTCCCGGTTTTTTCACGCATGACCTACAATAAAAGGGCCAGGGTCTTGGCACTTTCCGGGGCCAAAATAGAAGTGCTGGAGGGCTCTCTGTTTGGGTTTTTTTGGGGGCCCAATAAAACCCCTAGAGGTAACATTAAACCACTCAAGCACCACCTTGGGGCAATCCTGAGGGACACCAACTTGAAACCCAAAGTTTCTTTCCTGGGCCCTGGAACCTCCTCATGAAACCCCTCCCCTAAAAGAGGTATGGGAAAAAACCAAAAAAACGCCCCTACCTACAAAAAAAACGCCCCCCCGGGTTTTTTTTAGCAGCACGTCGGGCCGAAAAACAAGCGTGGGATCCCCCCTTTTGAAAACTCACGCATCCTCCCTGGTGACACATCAAAACCTGCTCTCTCCCCGGGGCCCCCCGGGAGGGGGGTTTGGGGCAGCCCCTTTTCCCCGGGGCCCTCTAGCCCTGCACCGCACCAAAGGGGGGGAAAGAACCGCACCCCCCCAGAGCACTACGCTCTATCGCGATCACGCCCCGGCCTATATTCTCTAAAAACTAATCCCGGGGAACGGTCAGGCCATTTCAAGAACCCACTCCTCCTGATATTTGCCAAACCCCCTATCACACGGGCCCACCACAGAAAAAAAATGAAAATCAAAACACAAAGCATAAAAAGGGAAATTTCACGTCAAAAACCCCCACACCAACAAATGGCCAAACCACAATCATAAAAAAACCCCCAAAATTTTTCTTGAGCAACCCCATCAACCTACAACACAAAAAAGTTTTGTAATCCCTAAGACAAAAGAACCGTCTCATCCCCCCACCTACAGGGAAAACTTTTTAAACCCCCACTAAAAAGCAGCCAACCTTGCACCCACACGGTACCCCCAAACACCAAATACCCCTTCCCCACGGTCAATTACATTGAAGACAACCACTAAAAACAAAACGACACAACTACACCAACCATCACCCCCTTTCGACTAAACGGGGGGGGCCGAAAAAAGGTCTTTTACAGCCTCGAAGCACACTGCCCCCTTTTGTGCCGCCACCCAAAAGGGGCACCACCCCCCCCAGCCCCCCCCACAGTCTTGTCCTGCGACCCCAAGTTTGGGAGGAGGGATGTAAAAAATGTTTTTAAAAGAAAAATCCTACAGCCCCCAGTCCCCACCTGACCTAAAAACCTATCAAATCAAAAAATTTAAACCCCCCAAAATCTATTTCCCTTAAAATAACCCTTGGTTTTTACCTACCCCAAATTTTCCCCCACCAATTTTTTCAGGTTCGCTAAGACCAAAAAAATTTGACGTTAGTTTGAAAGACAGGTTTACAGCCTAACATTTTTATTTCCCCCCAAAACCGACCTGGACTACGGGGAAAAAAAAACATTTAACAAACATTTATTACCGGGGAATACATGAAACATTTCCACCGACAAAAAAACCCATGAAAAAAACCCCTTTTACCCCACAGTCCTTCCCACACAACAAAGCAGCCCAAAAAACCCCAACACTCTCGCTCCCCCTTTAACAATTTCAACACACGACCCCCCGTCTCCCCCCAACGAGCTCCGTCCATGCACCCCCGGGCAGTCCCCTAGAGACGTTTACACCACTAGATCTTTAGGCCACATGCCCAAATTGCATCAACATAATGCATTTTAAACCCAACAGTGCCAAATTTAAATAAGGACGGAGACCCAAGGGGACTCCAACACAGGGATAATACAAAAAGGGCCAAAATCACGCTGCCCAAATTTTTCCCCCCCCTTTAATTTTTTTCACAACAAACCCCTTTAAAACAGTACCAAAATTTTCCGCCCCCCCCGGGGATCAGGGTATTCGCCGTCCAAGCACCCAACCCCACTATCACAAATTACTTTTCCAACTCGTCCCTGTTGTTCCAATCTTTTCCAGTTTTAAACAACCCCACACCCCGGGCGCACGTCCATCAAAAAAAAAAACCCCCCCAGACGGGGTGTTTCCTGAAAAACCCACACTGCTGACAAGACGGGGGCCCCCCCAAGATTGGCCTTTGGGGGATGCTCTGCGCCAAATAGGCCTCTGTCCCCCCCACAAGCCCTTGACGCCCTTTTCCCCCAAAAAAACGGTGCCCCTCCCCAGTTGTTTTTTCCCTCCGAGGGGGAAAAAAGGAAAAAGCAATGAAGCCAGGGTGCTCTCCCCAGCATTTTGCCCAGTCGGCCACAAGGCAGGCGGGGGGGTTTACCGCTCAAGCCACCCACAGTGGCCAGCGACGCTCCCCCCTCACGCCCAAGCTGCAGTGAATGGGGGTAAAGGGGACGGGACAAAGGGGGGGATCGGGTAAATTTTAAAAACACTATTTTTGGGAAGGGGTTGAGGAAAACGGGGGGGGAAAAGAAACTTTTGATAGGGTCAAAGGGCAAGAATGGGGGGGAGACAGGTCGGAAAGGGCCCCCCAAGGAAGATCTAAACTTAGGGCCCCGGTCCGGGGACCAGGGGAGGGGGGGACGGGGTTACGCATTTTTTCCTCGAAGGGAAAAGACGATAGTGGTTTCCGCTGTGTCCCCAAGAAAAGCCCCAACGTAGGATTCCCGTCCCAACCAGGCCAAGGGGGACCCGCCCCCAAAAAAGGGGGATCTTACAATCCCAGTCAGAGAAAGGCACAAAATCCTTAGGCCCCCCGATCTTATATCACCCCCCCAAAAACTTGGACTAAAAAAACTTTATTTCAGTAGCCCCGTCAGTGCAGAGCCCCCCCCCCCAAACACAAACAGGGATCGCCATGAAAAAACCGGGTTTTCAATCCCGTGGAACTCAATTAAAACACTATGGGTTTTCCGCGTACCAGTCAGCACCCCCAAAAAAGCAATAATTACTCGAACAGTCGAACCCAATACATTCCTACCATCCAATACAACCAAAATTCCCCCCAATTTCCCAAAAACCCAAAAAAACAAAAATTAAAACACCAAACCAAAAGTTTACAAAAAACACCCCCCCTTAAAAACTAAATCTCTCAATACATTGAGCCCACGGGGACCAGAAAATTCAACAGCTCAATGCATAAAATTTTTTCACCAACTTACAAAATTTTCTACTCATTTTCACACCCAAATCAGTTTTTTGGGAACGCCTGAAAAAAGGAAGATAACTTACAATGTCCCCAAATGATTTTAAAATGGCCCAACACCGGAAAACCCATTATATTCCCCCAGGATAAAAATTTTTTACAAAAAATAACACAAAAATTAACTAATATCCCCCGCATCACGAACAGGGAAAAGCCAAACCAAACCGGGTGATAACTAAAAAAAAGCTCAAGGCCACTCACTAAGAGCCCCAAAAACCCATCCGGCTTTAAACCAACAATTAACCCAAAGTGACCCCCCCCCCAAAACAACCCCTTTTGGGGCCACCCCCCCGGGCCTTTAAAAACCCCACTTTTTGGGAAAAAATTTTCCCAAGGGTTTTGGGAAAAAACACCTGCAGAAAAACCCAAAAATCCCCACAACCCCCACAGTCTAAAACCAACCAAATCCTTGACACATAATGCCCAAAAAAATTTTCCCTTTCCCGAACACTAAAAACCCAAACAATAAAGGCCCCATCACATCGCAAAAAAAACCAAAATTTTTCATTCCTGGTTCAAAACCCTAATGCCCACACTTTCCTGCTACTATATCCTGAACCGGTTTTACAAAAAAAAATCTAAAATTTTCCTATTATCCCAAAATCCCCCAAAACACCCCCCGAGGAAAAACCACCCCCTCCAATGAAAACCCCCCCTAACCCCACTCAAGGAAAACACCATTACCCCAAACATACAAAAAAAACCATCCCCCCCCCCAAGGGGGACAAAAAAATCACACCACCAAACCGGATGAACGAACAAAAAACCCCCCCCTACCACTCAAAACAGAAAGACCTGAAGCACACCGCAAGCTGGCAAAAAAAGTTTATACTGTCCCCAGCGAACGGGGAAAAACAAAAGGGGCAGGAAAAACCAGGTACGGCAGCTGCTCTCAAAAACCCTGAGGCACCGTTGAAGTTTACGAAAACACTCCCCACACACTCGCTACCACACTGCTTTTAAACAGTAAAAAACCCGCTTTTTTTTGAAAGGATTCCCCCCTTCCCTGACAAAAAACACAGCAGTATGTGGAAATTTACGCGGACTTACCAGGACTAGTTAGGCAAATGCCCCCCCGGGCCCATTTCTGCCCCTCTTTTGGTGGGGAACCCCCAAGAAAAAAACCATTCCCCGAAACCCACCTCCCCCAGCCCCAGCCAGCCCCAAAATAAACTCAAACAACCGGGCTGACCACTCCAGAAAACCGTTTAAACCTCCCCCCCTTTTTTAAGAACCTTTGGGTGACCCCCCTTGTCAATTGAAAAAACCTACACACGCTTAAACGCATCGGGGAAAACAAACACCACAAACACACCAAAAACCCTCACTCACAATCACCCCGACCACACAAACCCCACAACAACCCCACACGGCATGCACGAAAACACCCCAGGAAGAAAAAAACCGGTAACCCCGTTATCTCCCCCAAAAATAGACTAAAGGCAAAAGAGTAGGGCAAGTTTTACAAAACTAAATCAAAACCCCCCCACCGCCTCTTATCCCCCCTTTTAAAAAAAAAAAAAACAAAATTTAGAAAATTTAAACCCCCCAGAGCGGGGTTTTCAACCCCCCAAAACTTTTAAAAAAAAAACGGCCCAAACCTCCCTGATTGCGGGGGGGAAACGGCAAAAACGATTGCCGTAGATCTTGGAACCGGGGGGGTCAGGAAAAGGGGAAACGGGACAATAAAAAGCAGGCTTTGGACCGGGGAAACACCCCCACCCCAAGATTAAAACCCCCCACGTTTAAATTTCGGACACCTAAAAAACGCAGGGTGGGGGGGGGTTTTCCCTTGTTTTTCCAAAAACCCCAGTTCCACGGTTTTTTTCCCTTTTTTCCAAAAAAATTCCCCAACCTTTTTTAAAAAAAGGGGGGAGGCCCCCCCCCAAAAGGGGGGGACCCATTCCCTTTTTTTAAAGGGGGTCCAGGTACCCCAAAAAACGGGGAAAGGGGTCCGGGGAAAAAAAAAAAAGGGGGGGGGGATAAAATCGGGGGTTTTCAAAAAACCTTGGGGACCCCGGGAAAAAAAAAAGGGGGGGGCCCCCACTTTTTTTGAGCCCGGGTAAAATTTTTTTTCCCCTTTCAGGGAAAATTTTTTTTGCTCGCGCACCCCCCCCGGGGGATGCACCCCCCTGTGCTGGCCTTTCTTGCGGGAGAAAACCCCAATTTTCCCCTGGGGTCCAAAAGCGTCGGTCTGTAGGATTTGGGAAGGGCCCCCCCTCCTGGAATGGGGAAAAACCTCCCATATGGGGTTGGGGGGTAACAAAACTTCAACTTTTGAGCAATGTGAACCCCCCCCTCCCCCACTCAGCCGCCCAAAAATGCAAACCCTCCTGGGGCTGGGCCCCTTTTTTCGTCAGGTTTGGCCCCAAGCAGGAATTTCCCAAAAAAAAAACGGGGGCAAAAAAAGGGGGATAGTAGCCCCCAAAAAACCCAGGAAACTCCCCCCAACCCCCTTTTCTTTTTCCCTTGGTTTGGGGTGCCATCCGGGATCTTGGCCACTTTTTCCTCCACGGGCGAAATACAGCCATGGGCCCCCACCTTGTGACCGAGGTACCGACCCCCCTGGCACCCCAACTCGCATTTTGGGAGGGGGCCCCCTCCCCCCACAACTGAGCACTCTCTGAGTTTTTTCCCCTGAACAGATGTTTTGAAAAAAGGCACCTCCCAGATGCCCCCCTCCGGGGGCTCAGTCGCCACGGGGATTTTCGTCCATAAAAAGTTTTTTCGCCCCTGGTTCAAAAAACCCCCCAACGGTTTAAACAAACTTTCCTCATCATCCTCGAAAAAAAAATTTGCCCCCAGACGTCCAAACAAAACCGAAGGGGGGAAAAATGACCTTCCAGGGGAGAAAAACCCCCGGGCGGTGTAAAAAACGCTGTTTTTTGGGGTGGCCCCTTCCTCAGCCACAGGCATCTTCCAATAACCTTTGGCCCAAATCTATCTTTTTTAAAGAATTTTGCTTTCTCACCAAAAACTTAACAAAACGGAACTCCAAAAATTGTCACAATGGGTTTCTGAGTCAACTCGCCCCACCCTTTTTGACTTGGGGGAACCACGCAACCCCCAAAATTTTTTGCCCCCCTTTCTTTTTGTGGGAACATTTGGGGGGGGGCAAAGGGCGCTGGCCGGTTTCAAAAACAACCCTCCCCCAAAACTCCTAAAATTTCCCCACGGTCCCCTCGGGGCGGGGGTAGGACGGGGGGGCCCCCTGGACCATTTTCCCACCACCAACTTTTTTTTTTTTTTTTTTTTTTTGGGGGGGGGGGGGGGGAAACCCTTTCCCCACGGGAAAAAAACCCCCCAAAAAGGCCTTGGGCCCCCCCGGCAAAAACTTTTTTTTTTAAAAACATTGCCAAAAACTTTGGTTTTTATTTTCCAAAACTACCCCTTTTAAAAAGGGCCCCCATGGTCCCGGGGCCCCCCCACCCCCCCAATTTTTTTTTTAAACCACCAATTTTTCCCTCCCCTTTTTTTTTAAAAAATTTTTTTGGGCACTATTTTAAAACCCCCCCTCAACCCCCCCCCCTCTTTCCCCCCCGGCCCCCTGGGGGGCCCGGGAAAAAACCCCCCCTTTGGGGGGCCCCCCTTGGGGGGGGGTTCCCCCCCCCCAAAAATTTCCCCCCCAAACTTTTTTTCAGAATCGGGGGAAAATTTTTTCCCCCCCCAAAACTCCCCCAGCCCCTCCCCCCCCTTTAAAATTTGGGGCCCCTAAGTCCCCCCCCCCCACCCCCCCCTTTTCCCAAAAAAAAACCCCGGGGTTCCCTTTCGGCCAACCCCCCCCGGGGGGTTTCCTCTTCCCCCCTCCGCCCCCTTTTTAAAAAACCCCCCCCTTCCCCCCTTTTGGTTTTTTTCCCCCCAAAACCCCCCCCCCCCCAAGGGGGGTAAATTTAACCCCCAATTTTTTAACCCGGGGAAAAAGGGTCCCTTTTTTTTTTTCCCCCTTTTTGCGGTGGGTCCCCCACCCCCCCCCGGAAACCCTTGGGGGGGGGGCCCCCTTTTTTCCCCTTTTCCCCGGGAAAACCCCCTTTTTCCCCCTTTTTTATTTTTCTTAAAAAGGGCCCCTTTTGGGTCCCCCCTCCCCCCGTCTCCCGGGTAAAACCCCCCCAAAAAAAACCCCCGTAAAAGGGGGGGGGGGGGGGGGGGGCCCCCCTTCCCGGGATTCGGGGGGAAACCGGGGGCCCGGGGAACCCCTTGTTTAAAAAAAAGCCAGGGCCCCAAAAAGCCCCCCCCTTTTTTCCCCCTCCCTTGGTGGAAAATTCTTTTCCTTCCCCAAAATTTCTTTCCAGGAGGGGGGGACTAAAAACCAAAAGGTTTTTCGACTCCGGCCACCGAACTCTTTTCCCCCAAAACCTCTCTAGCAGGAAAAAAACCCTTTTCCCCGGGGTTATTTTCCCTTTTGTTATCTTGGGGTTTCCCCCCCCCCTAACCCGGGGGGACTGGGTTCCCGGGGGTGAAAAACCTTGGTTTTTCTCCCCCCTTTTTCCCTTAAATTTCCCTTCCCCTTTTTTTCCGCCGGGGGGGGCTTTTCCCCCCCCTTTCAGGGGAGAAGGAAAAATTTGGTTTCCCCCCAACCCCCCAAAAAACGTTTTTTTCCCACCCGGGGGGCCACCCCCCCCCTTTCCTGGGGGCCCCGCCTTTTTCCCCCCCGTTTTTCCCCCCTTCAGCCAATTTGGGGGGCCCCAAACCCCCCCTTTTACGGAAAAACCCAAAAAGGGCGGGGAAAACCCCCTTTTTGTTTTTTTAAAACCCCCCGGTAAAAAAAAAAAGAGAGGGGGGGGGGGGGTTTTTTGGGGCCTTTTCCACCTGCGCTTAAAAAAAATTTTTTTGCTTTTTGGGGTTTTTTGCCCCTTTTAAAACGGGGGGGCCCCAGCACAAGCGGGGGAACATCCATCCCCTTTCCCCCTTCGAAAACCCCCAAATTCCCCCCCCCCTTTCACCCCCCGGGTTGCCCCTTTGGGGGCCCCTTCCCCGATCCCCTCTCAACCCCCTTTTACTTTTCCCCCCCCCCCTTTGAAACTCCCCGGGGCCCATGGGGACGGGGGTAAAAATTTTTTTGGGGGGACGGCCTCGGGAAACCTTGGCCTAATGTCCCCCCCCAAACCCCCAAAAAAACCATTCCCGGTTACTTTTAACAAGGGGTTCCCACGGAATTCCCAAAAATTTTTTGAAAGGCCCCCCCTCCAAATCCCCTTACCCCCCCGGGGGCCTTTGGACACCCCCCCCTTTTGGCCCCTTTTTTTTTTCCCCATTTTGCCGAAGGCCCTTACAATAAACCCCCCGGGCCCTTCCAAACCGGGGCCGAAGTCTGGGGGTTTCTGGCGGGGGTTCTTCGGGGTTTGCCCGGGGGGCCCCCTTGATCCCTCCTTGAGCAGCCCCCCCAAGCCACCCCTTTTTTGCCCAAAATCCGGGGGGGGGCCCTTTTTGGTTTTTTTTCTTTTTCCCTTTTCCCCCCGGGGGGCCCCCCTCCCCCCCCCCCTGACAAAAAGGGCCCCCAAGGCCCAAAACCCCCCAAGGGAAAAAAAGCCCCTTTTTCGAACCCCCGTCCCGGGGCCCGAAAAGGGGGGAACCCCTTCCCTTTTCAACCCCCCCCCTCCCCCCCCTGGGGGGGACCCCCCACCCGGCCTCCCCTTCCCGGGGGAAAAACCTGGGAGGGTTGGTTTGGGGGCGGCCCCCCGGGGGGCCCCCCTTTTCTTTGGGCCCCAAACCGCGCCCCCCCCCCAAAACCGGGGTCTTCACCTTTAAACCCGGGGGGTTTTTGGGGGAAAACCCCCTTTTCAGGGGGGGGGGGCAACTGCCCGGCCCCCAATTTTTTCCCCGGATGACCCAAAAAACCCCCTGGTTTTCCCCTTTTTACAAAAACCCCTCCCCAAAAGGGCCCCCGGGGAAAGAAAGTTTTAAATTCCCGCCACCGGCAATAGGGAAAACCCTGGCCCCAAAACCAAAAACAGGGGCCACGGGGGGACCTTTCCCCTGGGGGGCCCCCCCGGGCAAAACCCCAAATACCACCCCCAACAAAGGGTAAAAATTTTTTCCCAAACCCTTTGTGTTCTAAAGCCCCCATCAACCCTGTTGCCATTCACCCCCGACCCTGCACCTAGGGGTGAAGTTCTTTTTTCCGTGCAAAAAGCCCCAACGGGGCCCAAGGGGACTGGTTTTGGGGGGGGGGAAAAACCACTTCCGTCGTTTCTGAGCCCCCCCCTTTGAACTCGAGCCCCATTTTGCCCCCCCGCCCCCTTTGGGGAAAAGTTTCCTTGGAGTGCCCCGGGCTCACCACACTTGTAACATTTCCTATCACCGATAACTCGCCCTTCCCCTGGATAGGGGCCCGCCTTCGGGTTTTCTGTGACGTCGGGCCCCGGGGACCCCCCTTGGTCCGTGGCTTTGTCAATTTTTCCCCCTTCCTTCCGGGGCCTTACCCCCCAAGGACAGACCCTTCCTTTCCTTTTTTTCGGGTTTTCCCCCCTTTCCAGATTGCCTTCCCCCCCCTCATTTCCCCCGAAAACCTCACCCCTGCAGTCTTTGGGTTTTTCATTCCTCTTACTTCCACATGGAGGTCTGGCGAAAAAAACCCTGATACGGGCTTTTTTTTTTTTGCTCAGCTGTCCAAAACCCCAACATTTTTTCCCCCCTTCCCCTCATCCCCCCCTACCCCCGCTTTGCAACCACAGGGAAAAAAATCGGACCCCAAAATTTTCTTGCCAAAACATGAATGAAGGTTTCCGAGGGGTTTCCCCTTCCAAAAATTTCCCGGGGAACTTGCCAAAAACGCATCTGCTTAAAAAAACCGGAAAATCCAACAGGGTCAGCGGGGACCTTCTGAAAAAATCCTCATCTCTTTTGGGGGGGAAAAAAACCCCCCCAAAACACTGTTTTCCCCCGGAGCCTTCCCCGGGCCAGCAAACGCAAAACCAACGGGGGGGGGGGGCAAGCCCCACACTCCTTCCCCTTTCCAGTTACACAGCTCGACCCCCCCCTCAAAGTGTTGGATAAAAAGCATCCACGCGCCCCCAATCCTTTTGAGGGTCAATTTTCATCCCCTTTTTTACTTCCCGCTCCCCCTTTCTGTTGCCTTCTGCGTTTCCTCTCTTTCTTCTCTACCTTTTTTTGCTTTTTTTTCCCAAAACCCAAACTTTCCCTTCCTTTCCCCCTTTCAATTTCCCTTTTTCCCCCCAAAATTTCTTTGTCTTTAAGGGTGCCCCCCTTTCCCCTTTCCTGGGGGCCTTTTGGCTGGGCGTCCACTTCCGCAGCTTCTCCCTCTCCTTGGGGCACCCCTTTCCCGTTTTAGTTTTTCCATCCTTTCCAACTGAAAAATTTTCCAAAAAAGCTCCTTTTCTCCTTTTTTGGATCCTATTTTTTCCCCCCCCTTTTTCCTTTTTTCCCCGGCCCCCCTGCTTTTTTCCCTTTTCCTCCCTAGCCCTTCCGTTCCTTTTTCCCCCCCTCAGGGGAACCCTTGACACCCCCTTGAAAGCCATACTTGTCTCCTTCATTTTAAGCCATCTTTCCCTGCTCTTCCGTTTCCTCGCCCTTGGTTTTGCCATGGCCTTTTTTTTTCCTAGCTCAATGGTCTTAAGCTCCCAAAAAACCTTTTTCAAAAACACTAACTGCCCCCTAGCTTCCCCCCCTACATTCCTTAAGATCCCTCGTCGGGCCCAAAAACACTAAAAGGTTTCCCTACCTGGATCCCCCAGCGATCAGGTGGTTTGAGGTTTACTTTCGACGCTAAAGGGGACGAACCGCCCGGTCCAGATGCACTACGTTTTCTTCGCGATCACGCCCCGGGGGCCTATTTTCCCCCTCACCAAATCCGGGGACCGGTCAGGCACTCAAGACCCTCATTTAACCTCCTGATATTTCCCCCCCCCCTATCAAATCACACCAACCCAAAAAATGAAATTCAAAAACCCACAAAGGGGCCACCCAAAGGGAAAACCCCACGCCCAATTAAAAACCCCTTTCCCCCAAAAAAAACTCCTCCAACCCAAAAACCAAAAAATTCCCCAGGGGAAAAAACCCCAAAAAAAATTTGCCCCCCCTTGGGGGGAAACCCCCCAAGTAAAAAAACCCCTTTAAAAAAAAAACATAAAAAAAGGTTTTTTTTTTAACCCCTTTTTAAGCCCAAAAAGGGAACGTCTTTCATAAAACCCCAACCTCCCAGGGGGAAATTTAAAACCCCAACTCCCAAGAAAGCCCCAAATTGCCCCCCAAAAGGTGGGGGGGCCCCAAACCCCCAAAAAAATATTTTTCCACGGCCCCCAAATTACTTTGGGGGGGCCCAACCCAAATCAAAAAAAACAAAACCCAAAACTCCCCCCAAAAAACCTTTTACCCCCCTTTTTTTGGGGAACTAAAAAAACCGGCCCCCCGCCAAAAGGTTTTTTTAAAAAAGGGCCCTGGGTTTGGCCAGGGGCCCTTGGTTTTAATTTTGGGGCCCCCCAAACCCCAACGGGCCCCCAAAACCCCACCCACCCAAGGGGCCCCCACGGCCCTTTGGCCCCTGGGGGGCCCCCCAAAATTTTTTCCCGGGGGAATGGGATGAAAAAAGGGTTTTTAAATCCCAAAAACCCAAAGGGGGCCCCCGGGTTTTCCCCAAAACCAAAAAAAACCAAAAACCAAACTAAAAATCCCCAAATTTTTTAACCCCCCCAAAATTTTTAAGGCCCCCTTTTACAAAACCCGTTTGGGTTTTTCCCTTTAACCCCCCAAAAAATCCCCCAAAACCCAGGGGGGTTCCGGTTCCCCAAAAGCCCTTTGGAACGGGGGACCCCCCCAATTAAAAAATGGGAAACCCCCCGGGTTTTTTAAACCCAAACCCCCCTATTTTAACCTTTTCCCCAAAAACCGGGCCCCCGGGATTTAACTAAAAACCCACAGAAACCTTTCAAACCAATTTAAAGGGGGGCCCCGTAAAAAATTTTTACATAAAACCTTTTTTCCCCCGCCCCTTTATAAGTTTTTGGAAAAAACCCTTTAAAAACCCCCAAAATCCCCCCCTTTCCCCCACACCAAAAAAAAAAGGGAAAGGGCCCAAAAAACCCCCAAACCCAATTTTCCCTCCCCCCCCACAAAACATTTAAATTTTCAAAAATTCCCCCACCCCCAAGGGCCCCCTTTCCCCGCCCCCCAAAGCCCCCGGGCCCCACGGGCCAAACCCCCCGGGAAATTTTCCCTTTAGGGGGGGGGGACCAAAACCCAAAACCACAAAAAATCTTTAGGCCACAGGGGGGGGCCCCAAATTAAGAAAATTAAAAACAAAATTTGGCAAAAAAAAAACACAGTCCCCCAAAAATTTTAATAAAGGGGAAAGGGGGGGGGACCCCCCAAGGGGGGGAACCCCCCAAGGGGGGAAAAAGGGTTTTAATA
>JAMYXO010006728.1:0-13143 GCA_033310375.1 Conus canariensis | reverse complement strand
GGGGGGGGTTTTTTTAAAGGGGGGGGGGGGAAAAGGGGGGGGTTTTGGGGGGGTTGGGGGGGGGTTTTGGGGGGGGGGGGGGGGAAAAAAAGGGGGGGGGGGGGGGTTTTTTTTGGGGGGAATTTGGGGGGGGGAAGGTTAAAAAGGGGGGAAGGGGGGGTTTGGTTTTTTGGGGGTTTTTAAAAGGGGGGGGGGGAATTTGGGGGCGGGGGGGTGGGGGGGGGAAATTTTGGGGGGGGGGAAGTTTTGGGGGGGGGAAAAGGGTTTTAAGGGGGGGGGGGTTTTTTGGGGGGGGGGAAAAGGGGGGGGTTTTTTTTAAATGGGGTTTGGGGCCCAAGGGGGAAAAAAAAAAATTTTTTTTAAAAATTTTTTGGGGGGGGGATTTTCCCCCCCCCGGGGGGGTTTTTTCCCCGGTTTTTTTTTTTTTAAAAACCGGGGGAATTTTTTTGGGGGGGAAAAAGGGGGGGGAGGTAACCCCCCCCCGGGGGGGGGAACAAAGGGAGGGGGGGTTGGGGGGGGAAGGAGGGGGGGGGGGGGGGGGGTTTGGGGTTTTTTTGGGGGGGGGGGGGGGGGTTTTCCCCCCGGGGGGAAAGGGGGGGGGGGAAAATTTTTGGGGGGGGCCAAGGGGGTTTGGGGAATTTTTTTGGGGGGAAGGGGGAAAATTGAGGGGGGGAAAAGGGGGGGGGGGGGGGGGGGGGGGGGGGGGGGGGGGGGGGGGGGGGGGGGGGGGGGGGGGGGGGGTTTAAAAAAGGGTAAAAAAAAAAAACCAAAAAAAAAAATTTTTTGGGGAAAGGGGGGGGGGGGGTTTTGGGGTGGGGGGGGAAAGGGGGGTTTTGGGGGGTTTTGGGGGGGGGGGGGTTTGGGGGGGTTTTCAAAAAAAAATTTTTTTTTGGGGTTTGGGGGTTGGTGGGGGGAAGGGGGGGGGGGGGGAAAAAAAGGGGGTTTAAAAGGGGGGAAAATTTTTTTAAAAAAAAATTTGGGGGGGTTTTAAAAAAATTTTGGGTTTTTTTTTTAAAAGGGGGGGGGGGGGGGGGGGGGTGGGGGGGGGTTTGTTTTTTGGGGGGGGGGGGGGTTTGGGGGGGGGGGTTTTGGTGGGGGGGGAGGGGGGGGGAAAATTTTTTGGGGGGTTTTTTTGGGGGGTTTTGGTGGGGGGGGGTTTTTGGGGGGGGTGGGGGGGGGGTGGGGGGGTTTTTTTTGGGGTTTTGGGTTGGGGGGGGGGGGGGGAGGTAGAGGGCGAGCAGGGTGGGGGGGAGGTGGGGGTGGGAGGGCTGGGGTAGGGGTATGCCTTAGTAAGGAGCGGGAGGGGGGTCTTGGAGAGCGGGGAGGAGCGGGTAAGGTGGTAAGGGTGAAGCGGGGGGAGCGATTGGGGTGCTGTAGGGGGATACGAGGCTGGTTGAAAGTATGGGGGGTAGGGGATGGGGGAAGGGGGCGAGGGTTGTACGGACGGGGTTCTTTAGTTAATGTTTTGATAAGAGTTGTTGATTAGTGGGGGAGTAGTGTGGGCTTGGACGATGGGTTAATCGGGATGGGGGAAGAGAGGAGTAGTGGATTAGTTGGGAAGGGTGGAGATATACTTGCACAAGGGACACCCCTGGGGGGGAGGCGGGTTGTGGGTGGAGGTGGACTTGTCGGGCTAGGGCTGTGTCCGATGGGGACATGGGAGGGGGGGGGGGGAGGGGGGTGTGGGGAGGGAGATGTTATGTTCAAAGGGAGGGGGAGGTGTGCATGATCGGAAGGGGGGGGGTTGGTGGTCGAGGACATGAGGAGGGGAGGGGCGAGCGATGTAGATCCTCTAGGAGGAGATTCGAGAGAGAGCCTTCGGTGGATTGGGAGGTGTGGTGGGGTGGTGCAGGGGGGACAGTGGGGTGGGGTGGGGTGGAGGAATTAAGAATGATGGGGTGGAGGTGTGGAGATCTGCGGGGTTGGGTAGGTGGGGGGAGCGTGTGAGTGGAATGGATGGCTCGGCGTGGGTCAGTGGGAAAGCACGTTAGGTAGGGCAAGGTAGTGGGGGGGCGTGGGGGAGTAGGCGGAGGGGAAGCAATCGAATGGGGTGGGTGGGGGAGGCGGGATGATAGGTGTTTAGGGAAGGCGAGGGGATAAGAAGGGGGGGACGGGTGGGAGTGGTGTCGCAGGAGGAATAGTGAGGGGTGATGTGCTGGTATGGTGAGGGGGGTGGGGTGGGGGCGGGGTCAGGGTACGGGCGGGGCGAAATAGGGATGATCGGTTATGTAAAAGGTGGGTGAGCGGGGAGGGAGTGGCTAGTGGCGGGGTTTTGGGTAGGTGACGATGCGTAGGAGGGGCAAAGGTGGCGGATAAAAGTGATGGTGCTATGGAGGTGCGATTGGGGTGAGGGAGAAGGGTCGAGTGGATGTGTGAGGGGGGTGGGAGGAGTGTGGGGTGGTTGAGGGTGGGATATAGGAGGTTGCAGTGGGGGGGGGGAGTAGGGTAGGGGGTTGGGGGTAAGCGGATGATCAGATAGAAAATATTGTGTGTAGCAGCGTAGCTTGTGGGAGAGATGGGGGTAGGTGGGGGGGGTTGGGGATGGGGGGCTAGGGGGGGGGATGGACGGGCATTGGGGTCGGGGAGGGGGGGGTGGGGTTCTGTGGGTGCAGATATTTGGGTGATAATAGTGGGGGGGCGGGGCAAGGGTTAAGGTAGGTGCTAGAATTTGGTAGGGACAGAAGTTAGATGTTTAGTGACTTAAGAACTGTGTTGGGTGGGGCGAGGTTAGGTAGAGGGAGTAGTGGGGGGTTGGAGGAGGAGGCGGGGTGGATAGGAGGGGGTATGGCTTTGGGTGTGTCGGATTGGGTTTGGTTGATGGGTTGGGTGGTGGGACTGAGGGGGGGGGAGGCGAGGTTGGCGGGTGGCGTTGAGAGTCTTAGTTTGTTGGTGAGGGACGAGGGTTCGTGAGGGCTGGGTGCGGGGGGTGGGGGGTAATGGGTGGGGAAGGGGGGTGGGTTTGAGGGGGGATTAGAAGGGATTAGGGGTTGTGATTGGCAGAGAATGGCTGGGGGGTGAAGATGGCGCTTCGGGGGGGGTAGTAAACTATTGGTGTATTTTATTTTTGGTTTATTATTTCAATTGCAATTTTCTTTCTGTATTCTTTTATGTTTTTATCATCTCATTTTTTATTTTTCTTGTTCTTATCTCCATTTTTTTGTCCTCTTTTCTTTTTTGGGCTGTGGGCGCTTGTGGGTGGGGGAAGTGGAGTTAATTTAATGGTTAGAAGTAAAAGTGACAGACCATACGCTGAGCATTTTTGCTGTCACTAGTGTCTGGAACCATCTTTCTTGAATAGGGAGCAACAAGGACCGATCCCATCTTTCTTGAATAGGAAAGCAAGACGATCAGTCTTGACAGGGACAGATATTGCGTCAGCACAGGCTAAACACATCATCACCTCCGGGTTTGTTACTGTGCTCCAGTCCCCACTAGACTTGGCTCGAGCCTTTTGGAATGCTTTTTTTTTTTTTTTGTACTATTTCTAGGTTTCATTTCACCACTTTGATCTTTTTGGATTGTCCATTTTGTGCACCTCACAAAGTAGGACCTTTTTTCAGCTTGGGTCTAAGCACTCCAGCTTGCGTGGTATGCATTTCAGGATGTTTGCGCCCTCGTTTTTGGAACTTCTTTTAAATATCTAACTCTTTCATCACTCTAATGAATGAGTTTTTTCGCCGCTGGTGGCGGGACATTGTCCTCAAGTGGTCCTATCTATGTCAGTTGCTCACCATAAAGTTGGCAGTCCATAGTGTGGAGCCGTTGTGTGCAAACTGGAACGCTAACGGCAATTTAACTTGCGTCTTCAAACATGGAAATTGGAACAATTATTTTTTTAACCAGTGCTGAAGATTTTCTTATTATTGTACGTACTCGTCGTTTTATTCGTATTTTCCAGCCAAATGTTGTTAATATAGCTAAAAAAATCAACAGGGTAGAAAGGTCTTGTTATTACAGACGTTTGCCATCTGAATATTAACAGTAAATAGAGATTTTGACAAGGTGTCTAACTTTTAAAGCCAGCTGTACCTGGTACATAATCTGTCAGCCCCATCCTATGGCAAAGAAAGCTTCAGTCTCAACAATGACCAGAAGAGTTCATATATAGGGCGCAAAACAGCAGAGATTAAACCCTCCTCTGATCTTCAAAAAACGTAGTGATTTTCTTTTTTTTTTAATAAATATATCTCATGTGTCAAGGGTACTTCTAGCAAAAATGATCAAACGCACTGAACTAAAAGTCACACTTGAAAGAAAACTGAAGATTTAAGTTATTGAAATAAAGTGAATGACTGATAAAGAATATTAACTGGTGAACACTGGAAATAAAATTGCTAAAAATTTTTAAATGGGAAAAAACAAAGTTTATGGGGGAGAGTACACAAAATGGAGATGCGGGAAAAATTAAAATGAAATATGATGTCAAACAAAAAAAGGGGGAAAAATGAACAAGAACTGAATTAAAAAAGTCCCACTTTCTAAAACCTGGCACGCCATCCCAAAACCCCTTTATAAACAACAACCCTTGATGGCATCTTCCTAGGAATTACCCAAATTATTGATGCAAAAATTGGAAACTGAGCACTGGAAAGAAGGATAGTAAAAAAAAGAAAGATAATATAAAAAACAGTTTAAACAATGGTGAAAAAGGATTTCAAAGAAATATCTTTCAAAACTGACATTTGAAACATGATAAGCCCCCCCGCACCCACCCCCCCCCACATTTTAAAAAAAAAAAAAAAGATTTTAAAAAATCAAATTCTATGATTGTTTTTGCCTGTTCTCATTGGGGGTTTTTTTTCCAATTTTTTGTCCAATCTTGGCCAATTTTTAAAAACCCTCTTAAAGTTGTTGGTATACTAAAAAAATCTCAAAAATTGTTTCGTTTTAAAAAAAACTCAAAAATTGTTGGTAGATCTAAAATAATGGACATTCATGTTTGATCTGCCCCCATGCAAAAAGTTATGTGTTGGGACTAGGAAAAGGGGGGGTTTTTGTTAGGTGGTGGGAAACAAACCCCCCAAAAACCTCTAAAGTGAATCAGGAGCGTGTAGTCTTTCTTTTAAGGTGGATGGGAACAGGCAACACTGAAACCTCTAAAAAAACTCGGGGGGTGTAGTCCCCTTTTTTTTTTTTAAAAGGGGGGTGGGAAAGGCAAACTGAACACCTCTAAAGTGACTCAGGAGCGTGTAGTTTTCTGCTTTTTTAAAGGGGGGTGGGAAAGGCAAACATTTAAAAAACTCTAAAGGAAACAGGAGCAGTTGGGGAGGGGGTTTTTTCTTAAGGTGGATGGGAAAAAGGCAACCTGAAACCTTAAAATGGGCTCCCCCAGCAGTTTTGTCTTTCTTCTTGGGGGGGTTTCCTATGACAATATTAAAATTGTCTCTGTGAAGATTTTTAAAAAAAAAAGTATTCAGAAAAAAAAAAAAAAGACAGAAAAAAAAAAAATTTAGAAAATCCACAAAATACCCCCAAAAATTTTTCCAAAAAACACCCCGGGGGGCATGGAAATGGTTTTTGGAAAAAGCAAAAAAACATTTCCCCAAAAAAAACATAACCACAGCCCCTTTACAGCCATTTTGGGGAAAAGGTTTTTTTTTTAAAAAAGACTTAAAACCCCTTTCCCCTTTTTTACACCCCTTTGGGGAAAAAAACCCCAAAAAATTTTTCCCGAACAAAGACATAACCACGTCCCTTGTACACCCCTTTAGGGGAAAAAGGGAAAAAAAAATTTTTGAAAAAGACATAACCAAATTTAACCCCTTTTTCAGCCATTTAGGGGGGAAAAAAACAAAAAAAATTTCCTGAACAAAGCAAAACCCAAAAATCCCCTTGTACACCCCTTTCGGTTTTTTTTTTTTTAAAGATGAACAGCCCAAACAGCATGGCTGGATAGTATACACATTCAGCCACTGTGTCAAGGCTGAAAGGGTTAAACTAACCATTGCCCTGCACCTGATGCTGAGTGTTTACATTGGTGGTTCTGCCTTATTTTCAGTCATGTTGCAGTTTTCTCCATCTCAAGTCAGCAAAATGGAGATCCCAATGAACAAGTATCAGAGACACCTACCCGTGGATGGGGGATGCCTCAAAAGCAGGCAGCAGTGGGAAGGCCAGGTCGTGGGCCATGAACAGCAGCTCTCCATCGTAGTCCGTTGGAGCCATGGCTGCTGGGGATCCAGGATGATCAGTGTGCTGACAGCAAGGAACCCAGTACCCTGCCAAACCAACAGAAGCCCCGTCAGTGCCAGCTGCCATATAATGGTTAGAGCAGCACAATGGCTGGGAACTTGTGGGTTTGAGTCCCATCAGATTTATTCATAAACCCTGTCAGTGCCAGCTGCCATAGGTCAATGGTTAGAGCAGCACAATGGCTGGGAACTTGTGGGTTTGAGTCCCATCAGGTTTATTTATAAACCCTGTCAGTGCCAGCTGCCACAGGTCAATGGTTAGAGCAGCACAATGGTTGGGAACTTGTGGGTTTGAGTCCCATCAGTTTATTTATAAACCCTGTCAGTGCCAGCTGCCGCAGGTCAATGGTTAGAGCAGCACAGTGGCTGGGAACTTGTGGGTTTGAGTTCCATCAGATTTATTTCTTGTCCAATTTTACATCTTTGTTTGCAGTGTTCCATGTAAGTTGGATCAGAAAAGGCACCGCTGAACACCACGCAAAATAACCCAGCAGCAGTGCAGCGTCTCTTCTGGTGGGGTGCCTCTTGACGACCCAATGTCAGAAGTTCCCCAAAGAGTCTGTGGTGATAGTTTGGTAGGAAGGCCTGAAGCAGGGCAGCAAGTATGCCACAGAGAGACCACAGATGATGTCACACCAACAGACAAATGAAAAAAGAAAGAAAGAAATAAGGGATAAAAAACAACAACAAAAAAAACAGAGCAGAAGGCACAGACAGTTTTCCCCCAAACTTTTCTTTCTTTTAAAGATCAAATGTATGGCTGGGCTGGCGAGGGGGGGGGGGGGGGGGGGGGGGGGGGGGGGGCGAAGCGTCAGATTTAATATTCGATAGAATATGTTTTTAGACTCACTTTACTGCAATACACTATAGCCAAAAAAAGAAAAGGAAAAAGAAAATATTTTGTCATGACAGTTGAAAGAATCGGTACATTATCTACTCTTTCATAGACTTTGTACCTTTGCACCTTTGACACCATCCATCTCATCGGAAAGGAGTCTGCGGTCTTGAAAAGGCAGTAAAAATACCTCACAATAATTTCAATGTGGAAATTTCCTTCAGGATAAAATTCCACTTTGAAGTTCATAAAAGACCAGTGATGACCTCCCTTTCAACTTTCTCTCCGTGTCCACACTCTTGTTGAAATTAGAGTCAGCTGCCTCACAGGAACTTTCCAATGGATGTGCTCACGCTCTCCAGTGTGGAACGCCTGCTTTTGTAATGATTGTTGTCAGTGGATGCTTAGCAAGTAGTGTTGGGAGATGTTTGGCACCATCATGGTGGATCCTACAACAGGGACCACCACAGTGACTCCACAGCTCTGTGTTCTCCTCCTCTTCTGCCTTGCCTTATGACCTGATACCTTTACCACAGACAGTCAGGATGCTTGGAAAAAATTAGTTTGTTTTTTCAGCTTCCCAGGTACTTTTATTTGAGATCATTACTGGCAAGTCATACAGAAATAAAATAAACCACTTTCTTTTTTTCAAAACATCTTGTATTTTGACGGTTTGATCTGAAACTTAAACTGGTGGATAAAGAGATGATTTCATTCGTACTTTCGAAACACTGAACAGAAAAATGTTTTATGTATTAAAGGCTTTTATTCTTTGGAAGTCAACATACATATTCACATTTGTTCTATTAAAACCAGGGAGCATAGTCGCATCGCCAAAATCTGGAATACCATCAAACAAAAAAGTTTCAAGTGGCTTCTGGACACTTACTCTAGGCACGTAATCTTTCCTACTCGACTGAGCACAAAGCAGAGTACAAGGCCTGCCATGGACAAAGATGAGACCTAGCCCATTATGGAGTCCCCACACATCCTGCCAGCCCTAAGCAAACCTACTGTTATTGGTGGGATCAGCTGATGTGGACTTGACTTGACATCTGTGGCTGTGATGCACAGCCAGTCACTATTCTGTGTGTCCTGGTGTGTGAGCGCTGAGAAGTCTTCATTTACTACCTGTTTACAGCAGTAGAAAACTGAGTAAGCACTGCCTCAGTAGCATGGTTTGGAAAGACCTTCAGACTGAGTCCCCTTGAACATGAGTCGTTTTTACTGAGCTGAAGTAAATACTGCAAATGAGCTGTAAGCTGCATTAAATCATGCTGGATTGTGATCATTACAACTGTAAATCCGTAAAAGCCAATAAACAGACACAGCTTGGCCAAACACTGTGTCCACACCCCCCCCCCCCCCCCCCCTTCTATCCCAGCCCCCTTCATACAGACAGACATGTAACACACATAAACACACTAACATTTTCACAATGAAAGCAAAACACTATATATGAGGAGAGAGAGAGAGAGAGAGAGAGAGCAAAGAGAGCGAGACAGACAAAGAGACAGAGAAGACAGAGAGAGACAGACAAAAAAGAGACAGAGAGACAGAGAGAGACAGCGACAAAGAGACAGAAAGCGCAGACAGACAAAGAGAGACATAGAGAAAGAGACAGAGACAAAGAGACAGAAATAGCATACAATGGGACAAAGAGAGAAATAGTGATACAGGAAGACAGAGACCTAACACCCAATCATTGTATCAAAACATTCTTACAACAGACTGTCAATGCCATGACACACAACATTATCCATCAATTGACACATAAAACCATTCCTTCAAATCAACAGACGTGTCAATGCCATGACACCAATCATTGTATCAAAACATTCCTTAAACAACAGACTGTCAATGCCATGACACCAATCATTAGGTATGCACAAAGTACACTTCCTTATCAACAGACTGTCAATGCCCATGACACCAGATCATGTATCAAAACATTCCTTAACAACAGACTGTCAATGCCATGACACCAATCATTGTATCAAAACATTCCTTACAACAGACTGTCAATGCATGACACCAATCATTGTATCAAACATTCCTACAACAGACTGTCATGCCATGACACCATCATGTATCAAAACATTCCTTAACAACAGACTGTCAATGCCATGACACCAATCATTGTATCAAAACATTCCTATCAACAGACTGTCAATGCCATGACACCAATCATTGTATCAAAACATTCCTTATCAACAGACTGTCAATGCCATGACACCAATCATTGTATCAAAACATTCCTTAACAACAGACTGTCAATGCCATGACACCAATCATTGTATCAAAACATTCCTTATCAACAGACTGTCAATGCCATGACACCAATCATTGTATCAAAACATTCCTCATCAACAGACTGTCAATGCCATGACACCAATCATTGTATCAAAACATTCCTTATCAACAGACTGTCAATGCCATGACACAATCATTGTATCAAAACATTCTTATCAACAGACTGTCAATGCCATGACACCAATCATGTATCAAAACATTCCTTATCAACAGACTGTCAATGCCATGACACCAATCATTGTATCAAAACATTCCTATCAACAGACTGTCAATGCCATGACACCAATCATGTATCAAAACATTCCTCATCAACAGACTGTCAATGCCATGACACCAATCATTGTATCAAAACATTCCTATCAACAGACTGTCAATGCCATGACACCAATCATGTATCAAAACATTCCTCATCAACAGACTGTCAATGCCATGACACCAATCATG
Source organism: Conus canariensis (assembly GCA_033310375.1). Lineage (NCBI taxonomy): Eukaryota > Metazoa > Mollusca > Gastropoda > Neogastropoda > Conidae > Conus > Conus canariensis. The sequence continues at coordinate 3,360 of JAMYXO010006728.1, read as the reverse complement.
TATCAAAACATTCCTCATCAACAGACTGTCAATGCCATGACACTCAATCATTGGCAATCAAAACATTCCTCATAACAGAGCAATTGCACAGATAGTTTACTTTATATGAGCCAAACAAACATAACATGTATAAATTAACAGAAAACATCTCCACAAAGTGCATACAATGCAATCAAAGGCCAACGTGGTTGAAATAATCTTCCAAGCTAAAAGACATGATACAGAGACAGAAAGACATGATACAGAGACAGAAAGACGTGATACAGAGACAGAAAGACTGATACAGAGACAGAAAGACTGATCAGAGACAGAAAGACAGATACGAGCAGAAAATGTGACAGAGACAGAAAGACATGATACAGAGACAGAAAGACAGGCAGGCAGGCAGACAGACTCCAGTCACCACAACATTCCCTGTCAACACACTGTCACAAGAATCACTTCAGTGACAAAGCACTCCTAACACGTCAAACACTTCAGTGACAAAGCAGTCTGAACACGTCAAACACTTCAGTGACAAAGCAGTCCTAATACGTCAAACACTTCAGTGACAAAGCAGTCTGAACACGTCAAACACTTCAGTGACAAAGCAGTCCAACACGTCAAACACTTCAGTGACAAAGCAGTCTGAACACGTCAAACACTTCAGTGACAAAGAAGTCTGAACACGTCAAACACTTCAGTGACAAAGCAGTCTGAACACGTCAAACACTTCAGTGACAAAGCAGTCCTAACATGTCAAACACTTCAGTGACAAAGCAGTCTGAACACGTCAAACACTTCAGTGACAACACCATGAGCTCTCTTACCAGCAGCTGACATTCTCACAAACAGCACCCACACAGACAGACAGACACACCATCACAAAATGTCATCTCCAGTCTTGCACATTATCTATTCCTGAAGAATGCTTGAAGTTCCCCAAGTGCTCCCCCCAACAAACCAAGACCAGGATCTCCCAACAAACCAAAACCAGGATCTCCTAAAAACAAAGACCAGGATCTCCCAACAAACCAAGACCAGGATCTCCTAAAAACAAAGACCAGGATCTCCCAACAAACCAAGTTCAGAATCTCCCAACAAACCAAGATCAGGATCTCCCAACAAACCAAGACCAGGATCTCCTAACAAACCAAGATCAGGATTTCCTAACAAAATAAGACCAGGATCTCCCAACAAACCAAGACCAGGATCTCCTAACAAACCAAGACCAGGATCTCCTAACAAACCAAGATCAGGATTTCCTAACAAACCAAGACCAGGATCTCCAACAAATCAAGACCAGGATCTCCCAACAAACCGAGACCAGGATCTCCTAACAACCAAGACCAGGATCTCCTAACAAACCAAGATCTGGATCTCCTAACAAACAAAGACCAGGATCTCCAAACAAACCAAGACCAGGACCTCCCAACAAACCAAGATCAGGATCTCCTAACAAACCAAGACCAGGATCTCCCAACAAACCAAGACCAGGATCTCCCAACAAACCAAGATCAGGATTTCCTAACAAAACAAGATCAGGATCTCCTAACAAACCAAGACCAGGATCTCATAACAAACCAAGACCAGGATCTCCTAACAAACCAAGACCAGGACCTCCCAACAAACCAAGACCAGGATCTCCAATACCAACATCAAGTCTGCCTACTTTGTGGAGCTCAAACTCGGAGGATAACACTAGCAATAAGCACCAAGAAAGAGCAGGCACTTTCCATTAACAACCATCTGTGGAGAAACATGCACTGGTTTCATACCATTGGCAACAAAGACCTTTACCAGGGAACTGACCCGATGCCTGGAGATGCTGATATTTAATGAGGAAGAGCAGCTTACAGTTCTGCTCTGCAGACCTCCCACCTACACCACCAAACAAGCCCTAACACCAAGTCCCCCAGGCAAAAGAAAAAGAGGTCTAGAAACCAAGACAAAATGAGGTCTAAGGATCTTGAAGTGCACAGCGTGTGGCTGGGGAGGTATGGGGGGATGGGGGAGGGGGGGGTGCAGGGGGGGGGGGGGTGCTTCCTTGCAGCCAGCAGGAGACACAAGCCCACTGGACAGAGATGTGAGGAGAAACTATTTTAGAAATCTATGCCACGCACAGAGGAAATATTGGAAATTTAGATATTGTATTCCCTTTTAAGTATTGCAGATCTGTTCTACATCAGACACATGATACCCGTGCTACAAATCTTTTTCAATTAAAAAAGTTGTGCATTAGATTAAACATGTGCAGCTTTCACATGCTCTCTACAAAGTCTCCATGGAAACTATGTACCAGCCATTTTCTTTATAGAACAGAAAAAGAAAGAAGGAAAGAACAAAAAAGCAAAATACATGAAACTGAAATCTTTTCATTCATTAGATGAGCGCCCACATATTCAAAGCCTCCCTGAAGCCCAAAATGAGCGAGCACAGATTCCAATACAGCTAAAATCAATGCTCCACATCATTTATTTGTTTTCATGCTCCATTACACAAACCATTACAAGCTGGCTTCCCGCTGACTTTGAAGTGACAAGGTCACATATAAAAGAAAAAACAATGGAGTGGGAGAGGAGGTGCTGGGCACTGGGGGGTGGGGCGGGGGGATGAGTGGGAGAGACGTCAAAACAACTTACGAACAGATGTCACGCACCTGATGATGTTCAAAACTGACGTTGTCAATCACCAGCTGGAAATCTGGATGAAACTCGCTGGCATTCCCCATCACCTGATCACACAAAAACATTACCTGTACCTGTGAAATCATCCAAGCATTTCTAACAAAGTTTGATGTGAAAGCTAGAAAGAATGCTGCTGACAATGCTAAGCATCATTAAAATACTCTTAAAGCTGGACAAATTGAAGTTAGTGTTTCTTATGGTGATCATTTGGAGTTCAATGGTCAGTGCTTACCATAGCATGAGAATGACTTTAAATCCACAGTCGGAGTACAAACGTTATTTTTCTTTCATTTGTTGTCTTTCAACTCACTGAATCTAGTGACAGACAATGGGTGAAAGAAGTCACTCCATCAATGTATTCTCTCATTTTGTCTTTCAACATGAATCTAGTGACAGACAATGGGTGAAAGAAGTCACTCCATCAAAGCATCTTTTCATTAAAAGACACATGATTTTAAAGTCATCTGTCAACTGATTTTTGTGAACACCATCTGTGTATTTATGGTTATGTACTAATAAAAATAGTTTTGCGCAATGTTCTAAATCCTCAATTCTGACCCCTAAGCCCCTTTACGCTAATGTCCATGTTGTTCCAAACCAGCTTCAAATGACCTATCGTTGATTTTGTGGGGACTGGTCACAAGTAACATAACTTTCTTTCATCAGACGCAAAACCTGGAGAATAAAAAATCCA
>JAMYXO010006727.1:0-13144 GCA_033310375.1 Conus canariensis | reverse complement strand
AAAAAAAACCCTAAGTAAAAAAAACTAAAAAAAAAAAATTGGCCCTTTTTTTTTGGTTTTTAAAAGTTTTTTGTTTTTTTAGGATTTTTGAAACCCCTAGAAAAAAAATTAAATAAGGGGGGGGCCCCGAGTTGGAAAGGGGGCCCCATTTTATTTTTTCCTATTTTTAAAAACCCCCCCATTTTAAAACTCTTTTTTTTAATTTTGGGGTTTGAAAAGGGGGTTTTTTTTTTAAATTTCTTTTTTCCCCAAAAATTCGGGCCCTTTGACTTTTGGCCTTTTTTCTTTTTTTCCCAAAGCCGTGCCAGCTTTAGCCGGTTCCGGGGTTTTTCCAAATTTTTTCAAAACCCAAAAACTAAAAAACGGGTTTTTAAAAATTTTCAAAAATTTTTAAAAATTTTTTTTTTTCAATTTTTTTTAAACCCCCTTTTAAAATTTTTTACCATTCCTTTTTGGGGGCCCCGGGGGGGGGGCCCTTTATAACCCCTAAAAAACCCCAAATTCCACCTTTGGCCCCCCAAGGGAACTCCCCTTTTTGGGGATTTACCCCAAAAACATTTTTTCCCACAAAACCGGTTTTTCATCTTTTTTTTCCCCGGGGGCCTTTTTCCGGCCCATTTAAAAAAATACCCCTTTTTGGGGGTTTTTGGGAATCGGGTCCTTTTTTTGGGGGGGTTAAAACAAAAATCGGGGGGGACATGTAAATTCCCAACCCCATTCCCGGGCCCTTTTGGGGGAAGGGGAGCAAAAAGGGTTTTTTGGGGGGTGTTTTCCCGGTGATCCAGATGGCGGCCTGAAGATATTGGGGAAATTGGGGGTTTTTCAAAGGAACAGTTTTCCATCCCCCCCCGGTAAAAATTTTCCTTGAAAAAGGGGGAATAAAAGTTCCAAAAAGGTTTAAGAAGAAACCACCCCTGGTAAAAATTTGGGCCTTTTTGGGAAAAAGGTATTTTTGGGAAAAATGGGGGGAAAATGGGGTTAGGTTTTTTGGAAAGGTTTTTAATTGGGGAAACAAAAAAGAAGAAAAAAAAGACGGCGGGCGGAGCGGTTGGGAGTTAAACTTTTTTCCCCCCCCAAAAAAATTAACCAAAAAATTTAAAAAAAGGGGAAATAAATTTTGGGGAAGGTAAAAAAATTTTTAACTTCTCCCTCCCAATTTTGTCATTTAAACACAAATCTGGTCATCAATGTGCAGTAATGGCAGGATGAGGGGGAGGGGGTCTGCAACAAGAAAGTGACAAATACTGAAATTTTGAGATGGTTATGGGTTGTCCCTTTGGCTATTTACTTGGCTTTTTTTATCAATGGATAAATTTACTATGGGTAGGTTTGTCAGTTTGCTTTTCAACTGAACAATAACAATCAAATTGATAAATTTCAATCATCGATCAGATCCAAGAACATGGAAAGAACCAAGACAGGCAGGGGTGTTATATTTTTCCCCCCCAACCACCACACACACAACCCACAACACAAACAGGGGGGAAAAAGAGAAACAGTGTCAAGGATCCATATTTTAGGCATCAAAGCCTGCTCTAAGAGATAGATACAGAAAGGAGGGTGGAAGATGATTTTTTTCCCCCATACAATGTTTTTCATCCAAAATTACCGATCTGATGAACACACAAGTGGAAGGTGGGATGAAAGTCATGTGGCAGGAAGTACTTTAAGACTACATTTTATTATTATTACAGTACATAGTGCCTATCCTCCATTTGAGACTAAGCTGTAAACGCTTGACAATCCTCACTTTCCTTTACACTAGCAGCTGCCTATCTGGGCAGATCCAATGAAGAGCTGCCTGCTGGCACTACATTGTCATTTCCCCTGTCTTGCTGGCTGTCAGTTGATCCCTTTTTCATTCATGTCTTCAATCTTTCCACATAGAATATGTTTACCCATACAATGGCCAAAGTGGCCCTCTCTTCCAAAAATTGGTGATGGGATTTTACACATGTGAAAAACATGAGGTGTTGTGCATTCTTACACAGAACCTCTGTTTATAGTCTCATTTGAAGGACAATCTTGACCCCACTCCCCACTCCTCTCTTCTCCCTAACCACTTCTGCCTCCCATACTTGGTAAAGATATTTACTCAAAAATTCAATTGACAGACTTTCCTGCTCAGCTAGATGCACCCCAAACTGTTTCATTCAAATTTCAAACCACTCTGCCACCTGTGGTATCATTTCCTGCCTTTGACCTTCTCCTCCCCGTCCTCTCTCTGTAATGTGTAAGCTTACACAAGTCAAAAAATGAAAAGTTTCCTTTTGTCCCCCTCAAACTGTTAAACTGGTCTTCTCTTATAAGTATAAAACAAACAGTTCACCATTTTTAATACGCCAATGGCAGAGACAAAGGAGGAAGGTGTGGATTATTACTCCATACTTTCAACGAAAGACTCATCTTACCTTTAATTCCTGCTCATCCGATCAACTGAGCCAGCTTGTACATGATTCTTCGCATTCAATATTCACCTGAAGCTGTTTTATGGGCAAGGCTAACGGTGGGGGTGGGAGTTTGGGGGAAGAATGATTTAAACCCTCACTGAATAAATTTCCCCAGAAAGTGCTTCTTTTCTTCAAACCTAAGGCCAAGTTGTTGAATTTAAATGTCAACTTTGCTTATGTTTCAACCTTGTAGAACATTCAGACTGCTTTTTTATAAACTTTCAATCTGATCTTTTCACATCCTAAAAGGAAGACGGCGAGAATTCATGTGTAAAGCCAAGAGACTGCACAAAACAGGGACGTTTAAACCTTATACCTGTAAATAAATTATCGCATTAGGAGGAGGAGGGAGGACAGCTGGGTGTGGGGGAGAGCAGCTGTCCAAACAATCACCTGCATTCAATGGAGATAGATAGGAAGAAGGGGAGAGAAGGCTGTGTAGAGAGAGTGGTGGGAAGGAGGATGGTGTCTGTGTATGTGTGTGGTGTGGGTGGTGATAACTGGTTGATGACATGGGAGGAGGTAGGAAGGGGCCTGGGGGCAGACAGATTTTTCCTTTGTATTCCCCTTAGATAAGAGCTTTCTGTCAAAATGATTTCTTGAAAATTAATGGCATGGTATGATCCCATGTCATGCAAGAACAGCGTTACTGTTATGGTTTTTTTTTTTTGTTTTTTTTTTGTTTTTTTTAAATAACCAACGGTCCTTGTCATTTGATGAAAATTGTTTTTATGGAAAGTGGTGTACAAAAGAAATTTCCAGCTCCTCTCTGTGAAAAAGAAAAGTAGTCGTAAAATAAATACTTGTCAATTTGTCATCACAATAAAAAAACAGAACAGAAGAAAATACTAGAAAGTATGCAATCACATAAGAAGCGAAGCATTATTCAACAGAAGGTTTTGCAAATAAACCCCCAAAGGAAAAACTTCCTTTTATTTGTTTTTTGTTTGTTTTCAAGGGAAGAGAGTGGAAGGGAGTGAACAGAAATCTTTCACACTTTTATTTAATGCTGCAAGAGAAGGAGAGAGAGAGAGAGAGAGAGAGAGAGTTAGAGAGAAAAGCAGGACAGAGATTAGCCAGACAAGACAGACAGTACTTTCTCCATCAAATGTTGGGTATTACTTAATGGAAGTACCCGTGCAAACAAAAGTCTTGAGTCCCTATGTTCAAATCTCACTAAATTAAATACATTCCATTTCAAGGAAGATCTTTCCGTCAAAGATTCTGAAAGTACTCAAACTAAAAGATGCCAACTTGTGTTTTACATTAAAGTGTTTTTCCTTACACTTTGAAGATGTTCGTTTATATTATACTTAAGCACTTGCACTTTCACATATATACGCACTCTACCTTACTGGGGTTTCGTCAGGACTCTTCCAAGCCCTTCAATTGCACCAGGTACTGGTCGAGTCTTTCACTAGATCTACTACTCTGTCAGTCAGTAGGATGGAAAAAGGCGGCCAACACCTTGGTAGTGACAGCTAAAAGTTCGGTGTGTGTACTGAACCTTCCTCAGTAAAACCAAGGACTGACAATTCCAGGCAAATCACAACGCCTTTTTACTATTTTATACACACTCCGAGTGCTCCTCACCTTGCATTCATTCATCAAAAACGTTCACAGTCATTCCGTAGTAGAACTGTTAAGTTCTTACCGTGCCAACCGTAAAAAGATTTCTCCAACACAGATTATATGCAAAACTGATTTATCAACACTCTGGTACAAATTCAGGCTCTCACTTCACTTTGTTCCGCGATATTTCAGAGCCTGTGGTCTCTACTTGTGTTCCAACGTCGTTTTGGCCTTGATGCCAGTTCGCGCGCGCAAGCTCGCGAGAGTTGTCGATCTTTGGTCATGACGTACCAACACTATGGCTACACACCGCAAGTTCAACTACGGCTTCGTCTCCACATTTTTTTCCAACACGCCCCCCTCTCCCTCTCCCTTCCTCATCCCAATCCGTGGCATTCAACGTATTTTCGCCAAACATGTGTACAAAATACAGTGAAATCGTATGGATATATGACATAGAGAAGTCACGTTTGAAAGCGAGAGAATCTCAAAAGTACGGTATCCTTACACTTGAGATTAGCAAACAAACGTATTGGAGGAGAAGGGTGAGGTGGTGGATGGTGTGGGGTTAATGAACTCATATGAACAACTGCATTCAAAGTGGATGATTGTGTGTGGGTGAGAGAGAGAGAGAGAGAGAGAGAGAGAGAGAGAGAGAATAGTGTGTGTGTGTGTGTGTGTGTGTGTGTGTGTGTGTGTGTGTGTGTGTGTGTGTGTGTGTGTGTAGACAGAGGAAGGAAAGAAGGAAAAGGGGAACAATTAGATGGAGCTGTGGATGATCGCATGGGGGTAGGAATGACTTGGAAAAGGAGAGAAAGGAGGCGGGGAGGGGAGAGATCTGGGGAGGAGATAAGTGGCGTTTCCAGGATTTAAACATTCCACATGACCCATGAGGCTGTTTCATGTGGAGGACCGTTTAGCAAGATTACCTTTCATACCTTCCTGCGGAACAGCTTCTTATCATAAAAATGGCACTGCCTCTGGTCGAAGACAGTTTGGCAAGATTACTTTTTGTATTTTTCCTGTACAAGAGCTTCTTTCCATCAAAATTTTACACCTGTCCTCGGTATTTGAGAGTGGGAGGTGGTGATAGGGGATGGGGGATGGGTTGGGATGGGGATACAAAAGAAAACCTTTAAGACTATTCCCCTGAAATGGGATTTTATATGGGAAGATATCACTTGGTCTTGTCTTCTGGTATTATTGCTTCTCTCTGTAAAATATGAATTTGGTTGCAGAGAAACACACAAACGCGTGCACGCATGCATGGACAGAGAGCGAGAGCGAGAGTGAGAGAGAGAGAGAGAGAGAGCACTGAAAGAAATGGGCGAATATTTGACAGAAAGATCTTGCACTGGAGCCACACAAAAGGAAATCTTTCCTAGTATGAACTGTTGAAGTTGTTTTTTTGTTTTGTTCTTCCACCAGATGGAAAACAGTAAAGGAGGTGTGAATGGAAATCCCTCTCGATTTGTTCCATCAGCAACACTAAATTTGACACGAGAGAAAAAGAAAGACAGAGAGAGAGAGAGAGGTGGGGGTGGAAGCAGAGATCGAGTGTGTTGGGGTGTCTCAACTGCCTGTTTTTTCTCTATGTCGAATGTGGCTGATTTTTTTTTTTTTTTAAATACCTGCACAAATTTTGGGGCCCACTTTCAAAACCCTACCATAACCATCCAAGGTAGGAGAGAGGAAATCGTCCTGTCTTAAAAACAGACGAACAAACAAACAAATTTACCTCTGCAAAGGCATGAACTTGATGGAATCTTGGCCATGATGTATGTCAGTCAAAACGGTCATTTGCGCATATTTCATTTCGTTCGCAGTTTCATTTATGGCATGTCACAGGTTTACATAGACATGGCGGAATGTCACAGGTTGGCGTTGTTGCACTGCACCACTGACTGGTTGTCTGGTAGACAACATTGATTGTGAGTGTCATTCACCTGCTTCAGTGCTTGGTTTTCCGTCCCTATTTCTTTCAAACTTTCATAGGCCTTCTGTGCCGCAGGTTTAGTGGCTCTACTGCTGACCAGTTTTCAGTCGCTGTCCGTGTGTCATGGCGGCCATCGTCACGTGTTTGCACGAATCGTGGGCCGCCCATTGGCTAATGATGCCAGGTTCAAGACATGTCGTTCAGCAGATTAAAGAATGTAGTGAGAGGAGTTCACACGTGAAGTAGCTTCCAAGCATTCAGAAAACGAGGGAAACACTATCCGAGTCACTTTGGCTTTGGACAACGTCCCCCATCCTCCGCAATGATTGTCAGGATCGTTCTTGTTCTCAGCCGTGAGGGAACTACCGGACTGTTTACTATGGAACACGTGGCCTATGTCACACCTTCCTTTCTTACCCTGCAAGTGGCAGAGAACAAATAAACGTCTCTCTCTCTCTCTCTCTCTCTCCCTCCTCTCTCTTCTCTCCTCTCTCTCTCTGTGCATAGGTGTGCATTTGGTGGAAGGGTTAGAGGACAGCGTTGGTGACATGAGGGGAAGGGAGAGTATGGGGTTGGGGGTGGGAGCAGAGATCATGCGAAAAATTCGAATAAGCAAACCCTTACTTCAGATATCGAACATGTGATGTGATTTGTCCGTTCTACAGACAATCACAGGAATCTGACATTTATTTTAGATTGTTGTGATAATATGTCCACAGGACAAAGCAAATTACAGTTATTTTGTTCTTTGCACACATGAGCTGAAAAAAGTTTATGACGCCTAAATATCGTAGACAGCAAATCTGTTTTAGGAGGGGGATGGGGTGGGGCTACAAAGCCTCTAAATACAGAGAAACTGTCACTTCTCGAGATTGTCCGCAATTAACCTATTTCATGACTAAATCCTCCCCTCCTCTCTCTCTCTCTCTCTCTCTCTCTCTCTCTCTCTCTCTCTCTCTCCAAACAAAATTATCTGAAACGTTGCAAACAATGTTAACAAACAAGTTCACAAATTTTTATTTCCAAGACCCCGTAACAATCTTACAAATTCAGCTTCACATGTTCTGAAGGAACACCATGGAAAACTTACCTTCTATAAGATCATGTTCTTCTAAACTAGCATTAGAAAAGCACTGAAAAAGTATTGATGGATAAATTATAAAGTACTGTATGGTTGTTTATATCGTTGCAACTCTTCTCTCTCTCTCTCTCTCTCTCTCTCTCTCTCCTCTCTCTCTCTCTCTGGATTCCACGTAAAGCTTATGACCTGGATGCAAGAGGTAAGAAAAATTGGGTAACAAATGTTCGCTTATGCTTGTCTAAATATCAATTTGATTATGTTTGGGCAAGTCAGTGTGTGGGAAATGTTCATGGGTTTTATACGTTGTTTCAAGCAAAGGTTTATTGACTGTAGGTGGTAAACTTGGTCTGATCATATCCAAACTTGAGATAGATTCATTTGTACAGAGCTTTTTGCAGTGAAAAACCTTATTTACATTTAGATATTGATATGCATCGAAAATATATTACGACTAGATTTGGGCTCGGAATTTCTTAGTTGGCATTACATCGCTAACAATACAAAATATTTATGCGCAATGATTGAATTTGTCCCTTATGTACTGAAAGCGAAGAAAATGAGGTGCATTTTGTTCTCTGTTGCCCAGCTCTTAGACGCATACGCGAAACGTTAATTAAGCCGAAATATTATAGACATCCTTCACTGTTTAAACTCAGTTTGGTAATATCATCGACAAAACCTGAAGACGTACGTAGTCTGTCTTTGTTATCGTATAAAGGATTTGAGGCTTTTGCCTGGTCAGTGAAGGCCACTGTGGCGTCAAGACGTTCTCTCGCTGGTATTTTTCTCCAGTATTGCACCTAAAGGCCTAAAGATGTCCACAGTTAACCACTTGTAGATACTGACTTTACTTACTGTCCTGTAAAGTGTGACCAAGATCCGCCCTAAAGCCCGTGTCACAATAGGCAAGTCTTTCGTTCGAGTGCAAGAACGAGACATCGATCTGGCGTTCACCTTGTCGCTCGTCTCGCCAGTTTGTGGTCACACTCACAGGCGCGACAGGTGCGTGAGGCAGGCTTTATGTGACCCAGTCCCAAAGAAGTTTACACAGTTGGATGTACCACGGACCCAGGCATAATAGTGATATTCAGAGATAAAAGACGAAATACAATTACTGAGCTATCGAATGAAGGACAAACAAAGACAAATTACAAAACAGGCTATGTGTTTGAGTTGCAATGATTTGTCATCAGTCTCTGTTGCTATTTTTTTCCCTTCCGATCCATCCTGCTCCCCCCCCCTCCCCCCTCCCCCCCACCCCCACCCCTTTTTTTTTTCCTTTTGCTATGTATTCTTCTCTGGTCTCTTCTCCTTTTCATTTCACTTTTCTTTTTTCTTCTCTTCTTTTCGAAACCTTCCTCGATTTTCCTCCTCTTTTGTTCTTTTTGTCGTTTGCTTTTAATGTTCTCCAGTCCCCCTATTTCCTCTTTTTCTTAGAATTTTGCTTTATTTGTTTATTCATGTTATTATTATTTATTTATTTATTTATTTATTTACTTATTTAGCCTGTTTATGTATCTGTTTTATTCATTTGTCTTATCTGATCCCACCTCTTCCTTCTTCACCCTCTCTCTCTCTCTGTCTCTCTCTCTTTCTGTGTGTGTGTGTGTGTGTGTGTGTGTGTGTGTGTGTGTGTGTGTGTGTGTGTGTGTGTATGTGTATGTGTATGTATCCACACGCGCGCGCACGTGTATATGTATGTGTGTGTGTGTGGTGTGTGTGTGTGTGTGTGTGTGTGTGTGTGTGTGTGTATGTGTGTGTGTGTGGTGTGTGTGTGTGTGTGTGTGTGTGTTGTGTGTGTGGATATATATATATATGTTTGCATATGGATATAATCTTGTGAAAAATGATTATATGTTGTGCTCTTCTCTCTCTCTCTCTCTCTCTCTCTCTCTCCTCTCTCTCTCTCTCTCTCTCTCTCGGGGGCTCTTCCGTTACAAGAAATGTTTGCTGTCAACAAATGTCTGCTAATGCAAAAAATTGCATCGGGTTTAGCACCACAAACTCTTCAGTCCAAATTTAGCATAAACCCAGGGATTCAACCAAATTCCAGGTTCCCACACCTAGAATAGATCTATTTAAATCAAGCTTATCTTACTCAGGTAGCGTGGTTTGGAATTCACTTCCACTACATTTCCGATGTACTCAAATTACAGAATCCTTCAGGGAAAAACTAATTACACATTTCACAGCAGACCATTGCTATTAGGGACAAAATACATATACCAGGGCACACCCTCTGTTTTGCTGCATATTAAACTGATACGCCGTTTCCTTTCCACTGATGTTTTCAAAACTAGATAATGATAAATGAGAGATATGGTTACTATCGGTTTTATTAATGATTGAAATTATAGTATGATGAATGACTGTTGTGGTCGCTGGTTTTATTGGTGCATTGTCACTAATTGATTGATGTCTTAATACTTTGATTTCTTCGAGCACTGTAACTGCAAGGTGATAAATGTGTGTCCGGATTACTGTTGATCATATTGATATATTGCTCTTTATTCAAATTTATAGCAATGTTTAGCATGCGATATTTTGGATAGAAAAATGGAATTATTCTCTCTCTCTCTCTCTCTCTCTCTCTCTCTCCTTCTCTCTCTCGTCCTCCTCTCCCTCTCCTCCCTCCTCTCTCCTCTCCCTCTCTCTCTCCCTCTCTCCTCTCCTCCTCCTCCTCCTCTCTCCTTCTCCTCTCTCCTCTCTCTCCTCTCTCCTCTCTCCTCTCCTCTCCTCACTCTCCTCCTCCCTCCTCCCTCTCTCTCTCTCTCCTCTCTCCTCTCTCTCTTCCCTCCTCCTCTCTCTCCTCTTCTCTCTCTCCTCCCCTTTCTCTCTCTCCTCTCTCCCTCCCTCCTCTCCTCTCTCTCCTTCTCTCCTCTCCTCTCTCCTCTCTCCTCCCTCCCCTCTCTCCTCCTCTCTCTCCTCTCCTTCCTCCCTCCTCTCCTCTCTCCCTCTCCCTCTCCTCTCCTCCTCTCACTCCTCTCCCTCTCTCTCCTCTCTCCTCTCCTCTCCTCCTCCTCTCTCCTCTCTCTCTCCCTCTCTCCTCTCTCTCGTCCTCCTCCTCTTCCTCTCCTCTCCTCTCCTCTCTCTCTCGCTCTCCTCTCTCCTCTCTCTCTCTTCCTCTCTCCTCTCTCTCGCTCCCTCTCTCTCTCCTCTCTCCTCTCCATCTCTTCTCTTCCTCTCCTCCTCTCCTCTCTCTCCTCTCTCTCGTCCTCCTCTCCTCCTCTCTCTCCTCTCCTCTCCGCTCCTCCCTCTCTCTCTCTCCCTCTCTCTCCTCTCTCCCTCCTCTCTCTCTCTCGTCTTCCCTTCTCCTCCTCACTCTCTCCTCCTCCTCTCTCTCTCTCCTCTCCTCTCCTCTCCGCCCCTCTCCTCTCTCCCATCTTCTCTCCCTCTCTCGCTCTCCTCTCCTCTCTCTCTCTCTCCCTCTCCCTCTCTCCTCTCTCTCCTCTCTCCTCTCCTCCCCTCTCTCTCTCCTCCTCTCCTTCAATCTCTCCTCCTCTCACTCTCTCTCTTCTCCCTCCCTCTCTCTCTCTCCTCTCCTCTCCTCTCTCTCCCTCTCTCCTCTCCTCCTCTCTCTCTCTCCTCCTCCTCTCTCTCCTCTCTCCTCTCCCCTCCTCCTCCTCTCTCTCTCCCTCCTCCTCCCCTCTCCCTCCCTCTCTCCTCTCCTCCTCTCCTCTCTCTCTCTCTCCTTCTCTCCCTCTCCTCTCTCCTCCCTTCTCTCTCTCCCCCTCTCTCTCTCCCTCTCTTCTCCCCTCTCTCCTCTCTCTCTCCTCTCTCTCCCCTCCTCCCTCTCCTCTCTCCCCTCTCTCCTCTCTCTCTCTCCCTCTCTCCTCTCCTCTCTCTCTCTCCTCTCCCCTCCCTCTCTCCTCCCTCTCTCTCCTCTCCCTCTCCCTCTCTCCCTCTCCTCTCCCTCCCTCCTCTCTCCCTCTCTCCACTTCTCGTCTCTCTCCTCTCCTCTCTCTCTCTCCTCATCCTCCTCCTCTCTCCTCCCTCCTCTCTCTTCTCCCCCTTCTCTCCCCTCTCTCCCTCCTCTCCTCTCTCTCCTCTCTCTCTCCTCTCTCCTCTCTCTCTCCTCTCTCCTCCTCTCTCTCTCTCTCTCCTCTCCTCCTCACCCTCTCCCTCTCTCCTCTCTCCTCTCTCCTCCTCTCCTCTCCCTCGTCTCCTCTCCTCTCTCTCCTGCCTCCTCTCTTCTCCTCTCCTCTCTCTCTCCGCTCTCTCGTCCTCTCCTCTCCCTCTCCTCTCTCTCCTCCCTCTCTCCTCTCTCCTCCCTCCTCTCTCTCCTCTCTCTCTCCTCTCTCCCTCTCCCTCTCCTCTCCTCCCTCTCCTCTCCTCTCCTCTCCTCCCTCTCCTCTCCCCTCTCTGCTCTCTCCCTCCTCTCCCTCTCCTCTCTCCTCCTCCTTCCTCCCTCTCCTCCCTCCTCCTCCTCTCTCTCCTCCCTCTCCTCCTCTCCCTCCCCTCTCTCTCTCTCTCCCTCTTCTCTCCTCCTCCCCTCTCTCCTCTCTCTCACCCTCTCCTCCCCTCTCTCTCTCGCCTCCTCCTCCCTCTCTCCGTCCCTCTCTCTCTCTCCTCTCCTCTCTCTCCTCTCCTCTCTCCCTCCCTCTCCTCTCTCCTCCTTCTCTCCTCCTCTCTCTCTCTGCTCTCCTCTCTCCTCTCTCTCTCCCCTCTCTCTCTCCTCCTCCTCTCCTCTCTCTCCCTCCTCCCTCTCCTCCCTCTCTCTCGCTCCCTCCTCTCCTCCTCCCCTCCTCCTCTCCTCTCCTCGCTCTCCTCTCCTCCTCTTCTCTCTCCTCTCTCTCCTCCTCCTCTCCTCTCTCCCTCGTCTCTCCTCCCTCCTCCTCTCTCTCCTCTCCTCCTCTCCTCCTCTCTCTCTTCTCTCCTCCTCCTCCCTCTCCCTCCTCCTCCTCTCTCCTCCCTCTCTCCGCTCTCTCTCCTCTCTCTACTCCTCTCTCATTCTCTCCTCTCTCTCTCCTCTCTCCTTCCCTCTCCTCTCTCTCCCTCTCTCTCCCCCTCTCTCTCTCTCCTCCTCCTCTCTCTCCTCTCCTCTTCTCTCCCTCGCTCCCTCCTCTCTCCTCTCTCTCTGCTCCTCTCCTCTCCCTCTCCTCTCTCTCCTCCTCCTCTCCTCTCCTCTCCTCCTCTCTCTCTCCCTCTCCTCCCTCTCGTCCTCCTCTCTCCTCTCTCCTCTCTCTCTCTCTCCCTCGCTCCTCCTCTCCTCTCCTTCTCCTCCTCTCTCCTCCTCTCTCTCTCTCTCTCCCTCTCCCCTCTCCTCTCCTCTCTCTCCTCTCTCCCTCTCTCCTCCCTCTCTCCCTCTCTCGCCCTCTCCTCCTCTCTCCCTCCTCTCTCTCCCCTCTCCTCTCCCTCTCTCCTCCTCTCCTCTCTCTCCGCTCCTCCTCCCTCTCCCCCCTCTCTCCTCTCTCTCACTCTCCCTCCTCTCTCTCCTTCTCCTCCTCTCTCCTCTCTCCCTTCTCTCTCTCCTCTCTCCTCTCTCTCCTCTCTCTCTCTCCCTTCCTCTCTCCTCTCTCCTCCTCTCCTCCTCTCCTTCTCTCCTCTCTCTCCTCTCCTCCCTCTCCTCTCCTCTCCTCTCTCTCCCTCCTCCCCCCCCCCCCCCCCCCCCCCCCCCCCCCCCCCCCCCCCCCCCCCCCCCCCCCCCCCCCCCCCCCCCCCCCCCCCCCCCCCCCCCCCCCCCCCCCCCCCCCCCCCCCCCCCCCCCCCCCCCCCCCCCCCCCCCCCCCCCCCCCCCCCCCCCCCCCCCCCCCCCCCCCCCCCCCCCCCCCCCCCCCCCCCCCCCCCCCCCCCCCCCCCCCCCCCCCCCCCCCCCCCCCCCCCCCCCCCCCCCCCCCCCCCCCCCCCCCCCCCCCCCCCCCCCCCCCCCCCCCCCCCCCCCCCCCCCCCCCCCCCCCCTCCTCCTCCCCCTCCTCTCTCTCCTCTCTCTCCCTCCCTCTCTCTCCTCCCCCTCCTCCCTCCCTCTCCTCCTCCCTCCCCCTCTCTCCCTCCTCTCTCTCCTCTCTCTCTCTCTCCTCTCTCCCTCCTCCTCCCTCCTCTCCCCTCTCTCTCTCTCCCTCCCTGCTCTCTTCTCTCCTCCCTCTCCCCCTCTCTCTCTCCCCCCTC
>JAMYXO010006726.1:10000-13147 GCA_033310375.1 Conus canariensis | reverse complement strand
GGGGGGGGGGGGGGGGGGGGGGGGGGGGGGGGGGGGGGGGGGGGGGGGGGGGGGCAGCGAAAAAGTTTGATAAATTTTAAACTGTTGTTGGAACATAAAAATGATTTTTGAATGAAATGTTTTTACCTTTGTTGTGTGTTTGGGGATAATTTGTGTGATGGAAAAGAAATAGAGCGAAGTCTTTATTCAATCTAAGCATTGTTGGGTTGAGTAACGGTTTGCTAGGAAATTGTTATAAGGATTCATCTGAAAAGAAATTATTGTAATTCACACGAATGACAATTGTTCAAACTGTAATAAGGGGACATCTCAAAATGAAGATTATATTATTCAGGTACATCACGATTGTTCTATTTTGACGAGGGTATTTTCCCAAAGAGAGATTTTGATAATCATACATTGCTGCCGTTTTTTTTTTTAAATCTGCATCTGCAGAGAAGGAAAAATGGAAAAATTTCGAGGGGAATATCACAGAGGCCCTTGTTAATTTATGTACCGAAACAGAGCTATTTATCCCGGGTTTTACTTCCCCCGGGACCAAATCTCCATTTGCAAACCCCCAGCCTGTTTTGCCCCAACCCTCGTGAGCCTATTTGATGTGTGTGACCAATTCTGGGTACACATGCAGGGTTTTCTAACGCCTTCACTGGCACTTTCCACTAAAAAAGAAAAGCAAACCACGAGGTGTGGAGGTTCACAAATGTTGGGGGGATGACACGTTTGTGGAGTTTTGCCTGGTTATAAAAAGCCACAAAAATGCACCAAGAACCAACGTTGTCCTGGAAAGTTTTTCAAAGCCTGCGGGAATGATTTCCTCAACCAAAACAACAGAACAAAATACGCTTTCTAACCATGGCCAAAGAGGGGGGCACTGAAGGGGAGAACAGAAAAAATCTTCCCTTAACTAAAGGTTGTGCAGCGGGGGTTTGCGGGAAAAAAGTGGAAATATGTGATTACAGCACTTCAGAATGTGACGACATCATCCTCAAAACTCTGAAAAACCCAGACTTTATGACATCCTCCCTGTGGACCCACACCCGGGCCCACGTCAATAAAATCAAATGCTGGACAAACAACTGGTTGAGACAAGGGCTATAAAATAAAAGGACATGGCAGACTTTCTCACTGACATGGATGACAGCTTTCCCCGGGAAATGTAAACCTCTGATCAAAATCACAAACCCAAACCCTACCCAACAAGACTATTGCTCTCGGATGTGGAACACCCATACAGCCTATATCAAAAACGTCCAATTTGTATTAACCACCTGACAGCACACCTCCCTTTTCAAGTCCTAGACTCGAAAGGAATTCCTGCAGAAAAAAGTTGAAAGAAAAAACCTTTGCTTGCCCCCCTACCCGAACATCAACTTTTCAGTATGTACGTTATTTCTCTTCATCCAAACGTGGAAACAGAATGGGTATCCCCCTGTGTGAAAAACTTCTGTTCTCAAATTTCCCCACCCCCTTGGTGTCACAACAGCTTGTTGCTAGAAGCACTGACCTATACTAGAAAACAATGCACCCAATACCCAGTGTAAACATACACAGTATATGCAAAACCCAATCATGGTGTTGCCATGGGTCCAGCTCATGATGTGTTGTAGACATTTCATGGGGGAACTTGATAACAAATTGGTAGAAACTGCCCTGTCCCACTTCTTCTAGCCTCGGCTCTCCATTTCAAAACAGGATGACCTCATAGATCTCGACTGGAGCCGATACAGAGACGAGGTATCACAAACCTTCCCCCAAAGGAGATGCCAAAAAGCTTTTGAACAACATTACAGAAACTGCATCCCCCCTCCTCAAATGGACTGGGAAAAAAAAGGCTCTGAAGCTGAGTTTCTAGACATCAAGATGAAGATTAGAAAGGGAAAGAAGTGGGCTGATTATTTTGCAAAACACTGCCACTGTACTTGCCACCAAAAAAACTTTCCTACCCCATCAGTGTTTTAAAGGACTGGTGTCAATGGTTGCGGGATGTTATGCAGCGATGACCCAAACGCTCCAACAACGCATTTCAGAAAAACGCAGGACATTTTATACTATCTGGAACAGAAAAGTTGCAGAACAAAGAACTCCAAAAAGGTGCACAAGTAGACCAAAAAAAAAAGCCTTTTTTCAAACCTAGAAGAAAGAAAGCAGAAAAAAAAGCATGGTTGACAACCTTTGACCCCACGCTTTCCATCGAAAACAAATTCTCAAAAAGAACCAACACCTTCTTTACTCAGACCTGGGAAAAAAATGCGAAGATATTTTCCCCCTTGATCCATTATTTCTGCAGACCGTACGACCGAAAGAAATCTAGGAGAGATTTATAAGCCGACCATCCCCAGACGTTTCGTGGACCATGGCCCGAGAACGCAACCAGGATTCACAAAATGCTCGGCAAAAACGATGTGTTATATGTGTTCACAGTCTAGACATACAAGAATTCACTTCTCATGGAATGGGTGCACAAGGCAGATCCGAAAAACCCGTACCTGCACTACACCACGAGTTATTTACCTACTCCGCAGCAAATCCACGAGGATGCATGGTATGTTGGTTCCCAGTAAACTTGAAATTCCGCTGGGCAGGACATAAATCTGACGTGAAACTGAAGAAGAATCATAAGTGTCAAGTTGCCCACCACATGCAAACACCCTGAAAATCTAGAACTGTACCAATGCATGGAAATGTTTGCCATTGACTCAGTGGAAAATGACAGCTATCTAGGAGCAAGGGAGCCATTGGTGGATGGCAAATATTAGGACAGTTTTTTTTGTGGGTTTAAATACTCGTTTGGACCTCAATGCTTCCCGAAAAGCAAGGATTCAGTTTCACTGAAGCGTTGTCTGTGTGTGGGTGACAAAGGCAGATTATCATTTCCTTTTAAAGATTAGAGTCTATTGGATTGAGGGCTTATAGACAGTCTTTTTTTCTGGGAAGAGGGAAATGATGGCAAACAAGCCAGGTAGAATAGGGAGTATATAAATATTCTACATTTCAGATGTAAAAGTGTTCTCCCCTTTTATCCCTTATTAAGGGTGATATAAAGACGATGCATATGTACCTTCATAATTATGAGAATATAGATGTGTGCTATGAGTGGGTATATACTGGAGAATAGGTGTATGGAAGTGTAAAGTGTATAAAGACTGG
>JAMYXO010006726.1:0-5000 GCA_033310375.1 Conus canariensis | reverse complement strand
ATCACTATTGAGTGTGTCATCGAGGGTTTGCCAATCACAAAGTGGTGCTAGATCTGGAGATATCAAAGTTAGATCTATTGCACTTGGCTTGTGCTTAGGGTTGTCAGGAACGCGTGTTATTCTCCCGTCATTCAAAAGATATAAGGACGAGTCGACGAGATTTTCAATAAAACGGTTACTAGTAATCAACTGACAATCCTTTTCCCAAAACGGGGAATGAGCATTAAAATCTCCAGTTATGAGATATCTATTGTTTTCATCTGGTCTTAAATGAAAAGATCGTAACCATTCAGAATTGTGCTCGTTAGGTCCCCGTGGTAGATAGACGGACACAACAGTTAAAACGATGTTAGTATTTACCTGAACCCTGACTGCGCAAGAATAGGAGTCAGGTGTGTCTGGTGGAACGGGACTTGCACAGGAGATGTAGTTCTCTCCTTCCTTGATGTAAATGGCTGCGTTGATTTTATCATTAGTGTTCCCCTGTTGAACAATTGGGGAGAAATAATAGCCAGCGAGTTTAGGTAACTTATTTCTATGTGTGTTTAGGGATTGTAAGGCCAACACACTGTAGTTTTCTTCTGCAAGTTTTTGTGTTAACTGGTCAATGGAAATTATAATAGATCGACAGTTCCACTGAAATACCTTAAAAGGGCCGTCTTTTAACATCAGAATTTTAACTTATGACCAGAATTTTAACTTATCTGTAAGTTAATACAAACGATATTTAGATAAAGTTAACAACAAATACACTTAATGAATGTCTGAGTCAATACAAAATGGATGATGATTTTCGTATGCTGCAATTGAAATATTAGCGTGAGTTACACTATAGTCACAAGTGGTGCTGGAATTTGACAAAGTTCTACTTTCACCAGTCGCCAAGCACGCTGAACCTGTTGCTCCTGGGGCCCAGACTGTAGAGCAGAGGATCCGGATAGGGCTGGTAGTACCAGGGTGGCTGGTGCCTCGATCGTCGGGTCTTCCTGGGTCGGCTCCACAGCAGGTCTCTCACGTGGCGCCCGATGTTCCTGGCCAGGACGCTGCACCACTGTAGGTGGGGTGGAGGCCGTCACGGAGATGCCAGGAGCTAGTGCGGAGGTTGTTATGGCTGATCAGGCTGACGTCCTTGTCTTCATTTAGCTCCGATGTCAGGAGGGCGTTGAACAGATCTCTCTTGATGTTGAGCTGAGTATCTGTGACTGGTGCTGCTTTACTAACAATTATTTTTAGACCAGGATTTTCTTTCTTGATGTGTCTGACACACTGCACCAGATCTCTACTGCAGTCCATGGGAGATGTTGACTTTAGATCATTTACTCCACAGTGGATCAGTAGTGCATCGTGTCTTCGGTATGCCGATTCAAATGTCTTTTGGATGTCCTTAATCTTGAAATTTTTCCACGATTCTGCTTGGAATCCAAAGGAATCTCCAAGTCTCTCATCATTGACTTTGCTGGTCACAGAATCGTGTAAAACAAGGAGACGGGGGAGATCAAATTCAGTTCTTTCTTCTTTCTTCTTTCCTCTAGATGCAGAATCGTGACGTGTTGTTGTCTGTTTGACGTAATGGTTTTTTACGTCAAGTCGCTGTTTTTGTTGAGTTCTATTTTTCAATGGATCGGCGCTTTCTTTGTCTTTGGGTTTTTTGGTCGTTTTTTTTTGTGTGGAGGGCCTCTCTTCTGCTGCTCCGCGGGCGATGGCACTGGCCCCGAGCTGACCGCTTCAGCGTATGATGTGTATGCTGGCAGTTCGGCAGTCTGGGTGGCAATGCTGATCTTGGTCGTCGTCCAGTTCTTATTTAGGATCATGTCAATTTTTTCATTTTGATTTCGTATAGTTTCTTCTAAGCCAGAAATGCGATCGCATAGCATTTCTATCACGCTTTTCAGCTCTGAAACAGTACTCACGGCGCCAGACTTGTTGACAGGCCTGTGACTGGAAGAACGAACCGTTCCAGAGGTCGGTTGGTCTGAGGCGAAGAAACGGTCCTCGGCTCTCGATTTTTCTTGTTTCATTTTCTTGGTAGATTTCTTTTTTAGTAATTCGCCGGTATCCAAAATCAGAGTCGTCAACGCTGAAGGACCGCGCTTACAGACTCTTGTTTGGGGGAACCTGGTCATTCTCAGGAACTTCGGCAAAAAACTAAGCAGGCGTGTAGATTAGCTATTTACCATAGCCGCCATCTTGTGTGTGTGTGTGTGTGTGAACCAGGCTTCTTGCATGCTTTTTGTGTGCTAGTTTTTACCTTAGTATATATATATATATATATATATATATATATATATATATATATATATATATATATATAAACATGGACATGAACATTAACATTAACATGAACATTAATTCATTTTCATAGAATTGAAGAGTGCTCACCTATTCCGGATAGGAGCATGTTATTATAAGATTTCTTGAGTCTCCGAACTACAACGTTGTTTCAAGCTTTCGCTCTCATCAGGTTCTAGAAGTTATTAGATGGCGTAATTTATCAGATGACATATTTTATCAGATGACGTGATATATTGGCTACGTTTTATATGTGTGACGTTCTGATAGGGTCTTTCTGTGTGTCATTTATGTTACGTTTGCTAGGAGGAACTTTCGTCTATGTGGGCATGCGCTGATCATCTCCACTCTTGAGTTCAAAGTTGCCATGCCTGGTTTGCAGAGTATGTAGTACTTCTCTGTTGTGCACAAGTTGCATCTTTTGCTGGAGGAGGAGTACGACCTGGCTCTTCGGACTATCTTCCAGGAAATGTCGTAGTCAATATTGTTTTCTTTTAGTGTCCATATGTGTTTACTTAATTCTGTCTGGTTTCTGTACCTTTCTTGTTTGAATGATTGTTTATGGTTTGCGTATCTGGTTTTGAATGTTGTTTCTGTCATTCCAATGTAGGTCTCTGTTTTCTGCGTGTTTTTCTCCGTGACAGTTGCTTGGTATATAATGTTCTGGCTTTGGCAGTTATTTTGAAGTGGACATTCATCTCTTTTCCGGCAGTTGCAGTTGCTTTCTTGATTTGTGCTGCTCCTTTTTTCCTGGTGGAGTTTTTTCTTGTTGTTGCTTTCTATGATCTGCTTGATGTTTGGCATGCATGAATAGGACAACTTTACGGTGTTGCGGTTGAAGATTTTGTGTAGTTTGTGGTTTGGGGGGAATGATTCTTCTACTATCTTGAAGAATTCTTTACCAACATTGGTTTTGACGGTTCCTTCGAATGGTGGGTTGAACCATATGATGTCTCTTTTCCTTCCTCTGGTTTTGTTTTTTTGTTTGTTGTATTTGGTTTTTCTTGTTTCCTGTTCTGTTTTTTGTTCTTCATAGGATAGTTTGTGGTTGTGTCCGCTGTTTTTTAGGGCTTGTTGGTATTCGTTTGCTGCTTCATTGAATACTGTCTTTGTAGCGGACAGTGTAGAGAGTCGTTTGTTGATTCCTTTCGGTATATTTTGTTTTACTGATGGTGGGTGGTTGCTCTTTATGTTGACGTAGAGTGGTACGTCGTTTGGTTTTTTGAATGGTTTGAACGTGTTTTCCTTTAGATCGAGGGTGATGTCGAGGTAGTTGACGACTTTCTTGTTTGCTTCTATGGTGATTTGCATGTTGTGCTTTTTGAATGTTTTGCACATATTCTTTTTGATTGTCTCCACTTCTCTGGGTGATTTGTTCAGGGCTGCTACCGAGATGATGGGCTAGCAGCCCTGAACAAATCACCCAGAGAAGTGGAGACAATCAAAAAGAATATGTGCAAAACATTCAAAAAGCACAACATGCAAATCACCATAGAAGCAAACAAGAAAGTCGTCAACTACCTCGACATCACCCTCGATCTAAAGGAAAACACGTTCAAACCATTCAAAAAACCAAACGACGTACCACTCTACGTCAACATAAAGAGCAACCACCCACCATCAGTAAAACAAAATATACCGAAAGGAATCAACAAACGACTCTCTACACTGTCCGCTACAAAGACAGTATTCAATGAAGCAGCAAACGAATACCAACAAGCCCTAAAAAAACAGCGGACACAACCACAAACTATCCTATGAAGAACAAAAAACAGAACAGGAAACAAGAAAAACCAAATACAACAAACAAAAAAACAAAACCAGAGGAAGGAAAAGAGACATCATATGGTTCAACCCACCATTCGAAGGAACCGTCAAAACCAATGTTGGTAAAGAATTCTTCAAGATAGTAGAAGAATCATTCCCCCCAAACCACAAACTACACAAAATCTTCAACCGCAACACCGTAAAGTTGTCCTATTCATGCATGCCAAACATCAAGCAGATCATAGAAAGCAACAACAAGAAAAAACTCCACCAGGAAAAAAGGAGCAGCACAAATCAAGAAAGCAACTGCAACTGCCGGAAAAGAGATGAATGTCCACTTCAAAATAACTGCCAAAGCCAGAACATTATATACCAAGCAACTGTCACGGAGAAAAACACGCAGAAAACAGAGACCTACATTGGAATGACAGAAACAACATTCAAAACCAGATACGCAAACCATAAACAATCATTCAAACAAGAAAGGTACAGAAACCAGACAGAATTAAGTAAACACATATGGACACTAAAAGAAAACAATATTGACTACGACATTTCCTGGAAGATAGTCCGAAGAGCCAGGTCGTACTCCTCCTCCAGCAAAAGATGCAACTTGTGCACAACAGAGAAGTACTACATACTCTGCAAACCAGGCATGGCAACTTTGAACTCAAGAGTGGAGATGATCAGCGCATGCCCACATAGACGAAAGTTCCTCCTAGCAAACGTAACATAAATGACACACAGAAAGACCCTATCAGAACGTCACACATATAAAACGTAGCCAATATATCACGTCATCTGATAAAATATGTCATCTGATAAATTACGCCATCTAATAACTTCTAGAACCTGATGAGAGCGAAAGCTTGAAACAACGTTGTAGTTCGGAGACTCAAGAAATCTTTTATATATATATATAAATATATATACAACAAACTAAT